>JAQFXM010004610.1:0-16732 GCA_034693345.1 Entomobrya multifasciata
CGCTACTTTACCTGACATGTCATGTATCCATTCAGATTCATCTACGTCTTTTCTTCATGTCTTGACATGACTTGTTTTATGTTATCTAGCGTTTCTCTTGTAAAACGACATCTACTTTTTACTTGAGCGTTTTATAGTACTTTATGGGTATGAGTACAAGTATCACCTTCCCGTGTATTATGCATGAGGTCATGTAATTTATGCACCTAACATATTTCAGATCAGCCAATCAATTTAAATTCGACAAAGAGCAAGCAACAAAAAATATGATGCATGCCTAAAGGTCATTCGGTCATTGTACGAAATAGCCGGACCAACACGCAACACTGCCACTGCAGACGCAGACTGGACTGCACTACGTTGCTCTTCTATTTCCTCACACTCCATAACCTTTCGTTCGTTGAAAGCTGCAGCAGCACACCTCAAGGTCGTGTCGCAGTCTGATTGGTAGTTGTCATTTTCTCTTCATCTCTCTTCCTTTCTTTCCTCTTCGTCGTCTCCTTCTTGATCAGTCTTTTCCGTCTCCCTGGTCTTTTCTTCTTCCTCTTCTTCTTCTTTCTTCTCGGTCGGAGCTACGACCGATAATTTGTCTTGAATTCGTACTTTTTCTGTTCAGCAGGTATTGCATCAAGTCGGGGTAATTAAATATAATTATAATTGTGTCAAATTATCAGTCATCTGTTTCCTTTTAAAGTGCGATTTGTTTATTTTATTTGTACTCTATTACAAGGCTAAAGTGAGAGATGATTGACGAGCCAGCTCTCCGTGAACAGCGAAGGCGACACTATCATAGGGGTAGAAGGCACTTTCCCATTCTTCCCCCGAAAAAACATGCAAGTAGAACCTGGGCCTTTGAGGTTGGCCTTCGTTTGGTTCTGTTCTGTTTGTTCTTGTAAGTTTTTTAAAAAGTACTCATTCATGATCACGGTAACTTAATACCAATGATATGTTTACCTAAATCTCATCTATTCCTACACTTCCATGCCTTTTGGTATTATCAGGGTGTGGCGATAGTTAATAAGGGCCCCTCTTTCACCTTTAATATTTTAATTACCTTTTTCACCATTTTACACCTGTTTGGGTGACTTGTATTTAATAGTAGGAGACTATGAAAACAAATACGTCCTCTTTAGTAATAGATCGTCCACCTAAAATATAATCTCAAATGTTTACTGGCTGGACTTAACTATCGCTCCTTCGATAAAGATTTTGCATTGGTTTACTTAATATTTGAAGAATGTCAGTTATGAGTGAGGCACGCAGAAATGTGTATTATGTATTGTCACAAATTATTTTACTATTAAGCATAACAGAGAACATGACACCCTTCCAACGTGTCATTCAGTCGGAGGAAATGTGGCTTTACCGTTATCCTGTTCCTGAGAAAAGCTACTTCGAAGAAATTGGAGGAAGCTATTTACAACGTCTTCTCAGTCCAGTATCTGAATTTTTTATCTAATACTTCTATTTTATGATTAAGAAAAAAGTGTGTTTTTCTAAATAACAATTATTTTTTGTTAGTTCGCCATGATATTCTACTGCATCGTTGTTATCATCTGGAGGCTGTTATTTGCCTATAATCTTCTTGAGGCACGGGAAGCAGCTTATGTGTTCTTCCTGGCATTACCGTTCACTGGTACTACGGTCAACATACTGAAAAATGTCGCCGGTAAGCATGTGTGATTTAGAGTATAAAGTATGTACCAAGCTATGTTTTCTAATAATATATTTATGGTTTCCTTCCTGGAATAGGGCGTCCACGGCCGGACTTCTTGTTTAGGTGCTATGGACCTTACTATTATCTCTGGTATACTGATGTGTCCCGTCCCTGTTACAATGATGACTTCTATACTCAAGATGGACGCAAGAGCTTTCCTAGTGGACATTCTGCACGTAAGTTGTTTAGACGTACTTGAAAATCATAGTCATATTTTGGTTTAATTGTAAATAAACTGTATGAGCATAATATTTACCATTAACCAAACTTTGATATTTATTATCTTTTGTTCACGTTAAACCATCTCTCAACCAGTTGCTGCCTGTTGCTTCGGATTTCTGGCTATTTTTCTAGCCGGTCAAATGGGTTCCTTCCACGAGCGGTCAAAGTACAAGATAACCTCGGTTATTGTCACACTCCCGATCTTGGTCCTTCCATTTTTGGTTGCTATCTCTCGTACTTGTGACTATAAACATCACTGGCAAGGTTAGTTCTTATCGTTTTTCCTCTACTCCCTGAACTTTAATGATAACAATGGCGAATTTTATTATTTATATTTATTTCAGATGTTTCTGTCGGTTTGCTAATTGGATTTTCGATCGTATACATGTCGTACCGAATCTACTACCCCAGTCTTATGGATACAAATTCTCATTTACCATTCGTCTGCATTGAGTATCCGCTTCAACACATCGTCGTTCGTCCACGCGTAAGCTTAAAATACTTAACATTGCAATTGGTATCATATTCTCGCTAAGCATCGCAACTTTTTTGATAATAAACCTGCGTTCCAAGCTTTACGATAGTCACCTTATTCAAAAACATTCAAAGAATTTATCAGCGATTTTTTAAAAATTCTAAAGACTAGTGCTTAGCGAGTTGTGGTATTTATCTATGTATTATTTGGTATTATATTATAGATAGAATTTTACAACAAACTAATCTCGTTTAATAATTTCCCTCATAGCCCTTGCCAGAGGATTCCTCCGACGATGAAGACGAGTTGAATCTTAGTGATGATGCCTTAGATAGCAACGATAACTCAGTCCCGTTGCCTATCTGTCAAGATAGTGCTGTGTCTTAAAATTCTTCCACCAACCCACTACTTCAGCTTTCGTCAAACCAATTCAATGTCAACTTTCGTCAATCCAGTCTAGTATAAAGGCTTTTCAAACCGATCTTATGTCAACTTTCATCCATCCAGTCTACGATAAACTATAATGATCGTCGTACTTATATCCTTACATTATTATTAAATCAGCAACGGTTGGTGCTTTGTAAAGAAAAATTGTTCGTCATCATGCATGTATGTATTGTAATATACTTCATGAACTGTTTTTACTTTGATAAAAATCAATTAATATAATCCTTGTCGTTGCTTGCAAAGAATTTTTTTATTGTATCATAAATTGCATAAACTGCTCATAATCGTACATAAGGTAATTCATACTCTAATACACTGCCGAACATTAAGTCTAACACTGCGATACTATAGAACTTGAAAAGTTAAAACCATTTAAAAAATCATTTTCATTACTGCTAGGGAATACTCAAGTCGCGCACTAGTACAACTTGACAAACTCAAAGAGTAAAACTCCAGTACTTAACCCAATTACATCTCTGAAGCGCAATTCACTTTTAATTGTAAATGTTTCGATGCAATAACTCCATTCATCAAGAAAACCTTTCAAATAGACTTCCAGATTTTTAATGGCATCGTCATCTCGGGCTAGACATTACAGTGAGAACCACTGTGATAACAAGTGTGATTAATGAGATGACATTTTTATTATAAACATTAGTGTCATCAAGAGGTGAATGTTAATTATTATTCATAGTTAAGATCTATAGCAACGAGGAAAAGTTTTATGAAAAGCTGGCATCATTTGTAAGCGTAATTTCATCGCTTCATCACTTTATTCGCTGTGTAAAATACGAATGTATGAAGTGTCATGTCAAAAGATGTATGTACGTTCACAATATATGCGGATTTAAAAGAAAATGGGCAAAAAGGATGTCGTAAAATCATATAGATTTTTTATGCTAAGCACATGAAAAAATTGATTGACTCATTTATAGTTTCACAACTTTTTCCCCCATTATTCTTTTGTCTTACTTAGCTGCTTTAATTAACCTCGAGAACATATTTTGTGCAACACTGTAAATCAGAGCATAAAACGACATCATACTCAAATGATCAAATTTATTGCGACTTTGAAAAGATTTTACTTTAGAAAATATCAAACAATCATTTAATTTATACGAACGAAGACCACACTTAAAAAATGACTGCACAAGAAGGATTTGATCGCGTATTTAATCACGTCGGATCAAATGGCAGATTTCAGATTACTCTTCTATTCATTGTATCATTGCAGGTCTGTCTGTTCAGTCAAATAACAGTTTAATTTAAATGTTTATATTTATATTTAACTGTTTAGTTTAAAAAGTGCATTACAATTTTTAGTGCGTGATTCTTTCATGGCATCATTTAAGTTACGTTTTTCTTGGAGCTGTACCAACCCATTGGTGCAATGTTCCAGCTTTAAATGGAATTGGATGGACTGAAAATGAAATTCGCAATCTTTCCATACCCCTGAAAAAGTAAGATTCTAAATGATAAAGATTACACATGGCTTGAAATGTGATGATCATGCTACATGGTTGGAAAATTAAGTTTGCATGAATTTATGTTCCTTTGTTTGTTTGTAGAAATGGCCAAGGTTATGAAAGTTGCAAGCATTATGACTTCAACTATACCTATTTTTCAACCCTTACATATAAAGAAGCCATGTCAGAGGTGTTGCTTGTAAAAGGAGATGTGGTGGAAACAAAATATTGCACAGAAGGATGGAGTTTCGATTACACCATTTATCAGTCTACTTTAGTGACGGAGGTTTTAAAACCAATATAATGTTCACAACTTTTTTCTGTACCATGACTTTGCCTAAAAAGATGACATAGTATGCTAAAATGATTGTTGTCCTTCTAGTTTCAAATTGTTTGCGATAACCGTTACCTGGTCGCAACAATACAAGCCACCTACATGTGCGGAGTTTTTATAGGTTCACTTATTCTGGGATCGCTTTCTGATCTGTTCGTAACATTAATATGTCCAATGCAACTTTACGTTTTCTCTTACTAAATTATGACCCATTTAATTATTCTCTGTTTACAGTTTTATTGGTCGTAAAAAATCAGTTCTGATTAGCATCGTTCTGGTACAAGCTGGTAGCATTTTGGCATCGTTTGCCTCAACATATTGGGAATTAATCTTTTATCGGTTTTTCATAGCGTTTGGTGTTGCAGGGGCGTACCAAAATTGCTACGTTTTACGTAAGGTGTAGTATGCAAAATATAAGTTATTACAATTTTAAGTTTGAACTAGTTTAAATATTTCTCTTGACGAATTTATTGCAGTCATGGAGTACACAGGAACCAAGTCACGTTCCACCATGGGAATGATTCAACAGTTACCGTTCGCAATTGGATATATGCTAATGGCTTTATATGCTTATTATTTCCGCGACTGGCATAATTTACAAATTGCGTTTTCTGTCACAGGAATAACACTTTTTTCGTATTTTTGGTGCGTTATATGCTACATATCTTTTAAACGTTATTATTATTCGAGTTACATTTCAGTACTTGACAATTTGGCTAACATCATGTGCATATTTTGGATATGATATTTTCTTATCAGGATACTACCAGAGTCCGCTCGCTGGCTTGCGGTTACGGGTCAGTCAGAATTGTCATTAGAATATTTAAAGGAAGTCGCTCAAAAAAACAAAAAAGATGTAAACACCGAAGTTCTCATGGAAGTTATAAAATCTTGCTGTGAAGCCAAAAAGGGGAAAGATAAAAAGTCAAAACGAATGGTCACTTTCAGCATCGCTCCTATCGAAACTCCTGAAGAAGTTCCAAATACCTGCCTCACATCTTTTATAAATAAAGTGTGGACTCCGATTAAAGGCGGACTTTCCATTTATTTCAGCCTCTTGGAGACTCCTGAAATGCGAAAGCGTACTCTTCTCATTTGGGCAATGTTCATTACAGTTGACCTTGTTTACTACGGCGTTGTCTTTGATTCAGCAACTTTGACTAACGACCCTTACCTGTTGGTTTTTCTAGGGTAAGTAACGCTTTCATATAAAATCATTATTACTGCTATCAATATTAAATCTAACTTTACTGAAACACAACTTGCTCAACAGTGGACTATCTGAGATACCTGCATACACATTAGTTGTTCCATTCTTGGCGAAATTTGGTCGACGTCCTACGATCGTGGTTACGTTTTTTGGCACTGCAGTTGCTACTCTATCTATTGCATATGTATCAGTTGGTAAAATACTCGAAGTTTAATTATTGATTTTATTTCTACATATTCAAGTATGAATTAAATTTAAAATGAGCAAAGTAGAATTTAAAATATGATTTTTTAAATTAATATTTATAGAGCATGAAATAATTCGAATGATACTATCCATGACAGGAAAATTATGTATTACTACTTGTTTTGCGGTTATTTACTTACTTGGAACGGAGTTATATCCCACTTCCACTCGGACCACTGGTATTTTAAAATTAACCTTTGATACTTTTAAACTTATGGTATCAAAAATAAATATAATTATTTGAAGTATTTTGTCATATTTTATGCAAATTTTAATAAGGGTCATTGTTTGTCTTTGTTTTTATTAGGTTTAGCGGCTGCTGTATTTATGGGTAGAGTTGGCTCAATTCTTGCTCCATTCGTGGTGGACGGAATGGTTTGGCATTTTCGTTTTTGAAATTCATTCAATCCGAATTAGAATATTATATACTGGAAATTAATAATATTATAAATATTTTTGATGCAGAAATCTGTGTACCGTGATATGCCCAATATTATATTTGGAATTGTTTGCATCGGTTCTGGTTTCATTGCTTTACTGATTCCCGAGACTAATCACGTAGAAATGGCTGATCACCTTAAAGATGTTGAAAATGGATTTGCAGCAAAACGCAGGAAAAGTAAATCGGATGAATCAAACACAGACCCATCTACTGAGGATAGTGGAAAAATAGATTTTGAAAAAGAGACTGCAGTATCTACTACTACTGTTTGAATAATAAATGTCTAAATATATTTGTTAATTTTATTTTTTCATTATTTCGCGAATATTGATGGTTTTATTTAAATAGAATAAAATATAGTTATTTAAATAGCGTAAAACGATAAAATATGAAATGCTTCAAAATATTCTAATTTTCATTTTGAAGGCATGCATAGTGTATAACATTTTCAATCGAACGAATTAATTAACATTTCACTTATTAATTTGACAAGTAAGCATCATGAAAAAAAACATGATACAATCTGATTAAAATTAAATTTGATATTTAATTCGATTAATATTGATAAAAGCAATACAATGGAATTTGTGGATTTTTTGACACTTAGGAAGTAGAAAAGAGAAAGTACCAAGCAATCTCCATATTTCTGCTTTCATGAAAAATTACTAAATGATTTCAAATTAAAATCCACCTTGTCAATTTTTCACTTTTATTGTATATGCTAATCAATATGTAGTGAACTTAAATATGCTCTAAAATACGGGTACGGTGAAAGTATAAAAGCCGAAGAATTTTAAGATTTGTCTAACATATTTTCGGTCGCTGCGCTGGAGACTTTTCTCTAAGTGATTAGCTCTCTATGGATTTTTCCTGTTTTCTTGTCATTAACCTTTTTTGGCAAATTTAAGGTGTAAGCTCTGTGATTGCCTTTAAATTGATTAGTTTTAACTGCCCTGGTGGACTGACGACCTTTGCAGAAAAGTGACCTAATTATGGATAACTGCCCTATACTAAACCTACCTGTGGAGGTATTTCAATATGAATTTATACGAACATTTTGCGATTTTTGCAACTCGATGACATTCTTTTGGTTTAATATTTTATTTTCATCTCACAATTATCTTTGTATGTATTATTAGATGCTGGACATGATTTTCATGGAGCTGAATACGTCAGAAAAGAAAAAGATGCGACAGACTTGTAAGCGTTTTCGTAAAATTATTGATGAGCAGATGAGATACCGTGTATTCCTAAGCAATGACACTCTCCAGACCTTATCAAGATTGCCATGTCCTCTCAAAGTACGAACTTTGGTGGTGGAAGCGTTCAACAAGAAGATTGAATCATCTATACCAAGCGAGCAGTTGTTCAGCAATGTGGAGAACATGATTTTGGCAGGACGCTCAAGATACAGGGAACAAAAGGTTATGCCGGCTACCAGACCTTTCTATTATCCATACGTCGAAAGTGACTCTTCCATTGAACGTTATTTCGAACACTGGATGTCCATGGCAGATTTTATACCAGGTATCGCTGAAGTCAATGTAAAATTGATTGTAAGCTTGGCCGCCGAGAGGATCGTTACACTTTGTATTTCGTCAGATGTCTTCGCTGATATGCATGACACTACCTATTTCTCATCCATTAAGATACCGAATTTGAAAACTTTGGGGGTATTTGCATACAAATTTTTATTGCTATTTTTCTAATGAATTATTGTTAGTATTAGAAATATATTACTTAACGTTGTATTTTTCTGATTCTTAGATAACTGTGATTCATCAAACTGCAAGAAACGTCAGAGCTCGTGTCAGTTCACATATTGACGGAATTTTAGATAGCAGCTTTCCTAACTTGAGAAAATTCTCATTTATGTAAGTTTTTTTTTAAAATGACGACGAAAATTATGATGCACTGATATGTGAAAGTAATCTAAAACAATTTTTTTGCTTGAATTTATATTTATAGTTCAATGTGTGCCTGCAGTGATGTTTCGGCCTCTGAATGGATAAAGTTTTACAAATTTCTTACAGCGCACAGGCATTCCTTAGAGGAGCTAGTGTTACAGCACCAGTTTCATTTCAATTTGTCCGACCTTTTGGCATTGGATGAGAAGAATAATTGGAATTTGACACAGCTTGTAGAAGACATCAAAGCAGTTCAATTGAAGAGATTAAGTCTAGTTTTAAAAACTAATAATTCTAACTTCGCCACGAGTCATGAGAGCCCTGCAAATTCATTGGGTAAGACAATATTTTACTTGCGCAAATGCAATTCTTCAAAACACCAACGGACATTTAAACCGATTTAATCTCAGTTTTATTTTATTTTGACTCCAACAGGCAATAGTTTTTTATTTTATTGAAAAATTATATTCATGATTCACAATATCATTTTCTTTACGTCTTCATAACGCTTTTAATTTTTAATTTCAGAAATGCAGCTGTTGCAGAATCAAAATCGGTTAGAAGTACTGAAGTTTGACGCTGGAGATATGTACCTGAATCGAATTTTTGACAGGATGCCAAGAAGTGACCACTTGAAGGCCTGCTCAATTCACGTGTATGGTACTCGCCAAGCTGCAGAAGACATGAAGCTGGATTTTCTCAGAAACTCGAAGAATCTCACATTGCTCCAGATTGTAATCGAACAGGACAAGAATGAGCTCAGCCCATGGACGCTTATTGGAATTGAAAATCTGCCTAAATCCATTGAAAAATTGTCCTTATCTGCACACCTTACCATAGATGACGCCGTTTGGATTCAGAACCACTTAACCAAACTTACAGAAATACGCTACGTTAGAGGAATACGACGAGGGAGGAATAATAGGGTCATGTTGCCTGCTATTGCAGAATTTAATACTTTCTCCCATTTTTGTGACTGTATCAATCGGATACCAACTTTGATGACTTTTCGATTAGCAACGCACAACAAAATGATCCAGACTTACATGAACAAGGAGCAAAGAGGGGTGTATTTTGAAGTTTTTATGCCGTTTAGTGGTCGCCACGGTTCAGGTCATATACAACATTAGTAAATTGCAGCGGAATAGCTAATCATAAATTAGCTAATTACAACTAAACTTTAAATCGGGTTAGTGATCAAAAATATATTGATGCTGAATACTCAATATAGTAGTAAAATTGTTCTTTAGCAACTTAATGTTATGAATACTATTTTCATATTAATGCACTTATGTATCATTGTCAATAAACAAAACATTTTGTTCTACAATAATAGCAATTTTTAGACATATTTATTATAATATATAATGATCCATTCTTCTGAAAACTTCACAAGTATTTCGATCATCGTAGAAAACTAACTGGCGTTTTATAATATAATAGTCGACGTACACGGGTTTTTAAAACGATAGGTGAACAATTTCATACATTCGTAAAATACACTTCATTCTAAAATAACATGATTAATATTTCCTGTAACATAAAAAATGTGGCAAACTGTTTACCTAAATATCAATACTCCACCAACCATTAACAGAACCATCAAAAATATCAATTCATTTTAATACTTTGAGAATTGCAAAACAATCATCATTCTACGTATGGTCTGTTTTTGAGGGTGCTTCATTAATGATTCGTTCCTTCCACTTTATCCGTAATAATTAAATTCTTCAACGGTGTATATATGAGCACATTCGAAAAAATATATTTACATAATCACTTTAAATTGAATAAAAATCTTAAGCCCAGGCTTAAAATTTAAATTAGCGATAATTTGCACATAAAACGTTACTTATATTTATATACACAAACCATGGTTAAAAACAGAGATGTAAAATGAGAAGTAAAAACAACTGAATTTGACCTATTTCACTCGCTTTCATTAATTAGCCGTAAGTTGCACTCACCACCTTCACCAATAGATTAAAATGGATTCAACTGTTTAACATGCATGGCATATCGATTCTTTATTGCAGCAACGTAATACTTAAAACCGACACTTAATATAAAAACGGGAATCGATAAGTAACTAATCTATGATAAAAACTTTACACTCCAAAATGTCATATTTGTTGAGATATGGGTTTTATGCAGACTTGTCGCTGTAAGATACTAATCATGTTTCTAGTAGCACAATGAAACTAAAATTAGAAAAACTTATAAAATAATCTCGTCAAAGATTTCTACAACCAATGTAGATAAAACTACCAACATATTAACACAGAGTTAAAGATAATCTGATGCGACGGTGTGCTACTTTCTTTCGTAGATACTTTAAAATTAATGTTTAAGCGGCACCAATTTCTTTTCCTTTTTAAAATGTAATTTCAAAGATAACAGCCAATGTACACTGCACTGTAGGCTGGGCTCAGTTTTAATATATGAAAACGAGAAAAACAAAAAAATATCGCTTACAATAAATTGCTCCATAAATCGATTACTTTTTAAAATGATGCATTCAAGGTAACACACGTTGTTCCATGCACCAATTGCTGTGATGACAGATATACTTACAACACTACAAAGACTTCGTCAAATATTTAAAGTATACTTTGAACATCGTTCCTTAGCAAAATTCGCTTCTGATGTTTGTAATTATCACATAATGACTCTTTTTGTTACTTTCAACGCTCTGCAATAAATACTTTTTAGCTCAAGCTGTCAAGAGCATACCATAATCCCCGATAATCAATTACTACTGAACTGAACCTAGACGTACTGGATTTACAAAGGCTGAATCTCAAATAGGGATAACCATGCTATTGTAGTTTTCAGTAACTGTCTTTCAGTTTATTAGAACTTAATCAGATATGTGAACACAAGTACTCTTTTTCATTTCATTGAAAAGAACATGCAGACAATGCGATGCACATACATGGTGAGAATGATCCCATAATCCCATGCCAGTGAATGTTGAATAAGTTAAAGTTAAACATACTATATGTTTTAAAATTATTTAGTAACATTAAATCGGCTATGGATTCATTGGTTCGTACTAGGAATCAAAACGAGGCATAATCGTAACGCTGAATACGATTGGTTGTATAAGTTAAAATATGATACAACTATACTCTTCGGTTTTTCTGGAAAAATACAATGTTGTGAAAAACTGCGAAAAAGGTTACATATTTCGGTATAATCATGATGCTTTGCCTGACATCTGGTTTGACATTTTCAACAGAACACAATTGAACAGGATATTGGAGAGTACATGATATAATTTGCGATTTGAAGCGATTCCACTCACTCCGGTTCTAATAAAGATCTCCTAAGAATTTCAATAACATTTAAACAATAGCTGCATGCAATGATTAAAACTAAACTAAACTCAAGACAGTCTGTAATATATTCTCCATTCATTATTCTTATTTTTGAATGTTACACAATATCACCCATAACACGACCTACGACAAGACTACGTTTTGACCAAAATGACTACTCGCTTCGATCATTTTACTATCTATCAGGTATATTGTATAATGTAAAATTTCCATCCTCTTTTAAAATTTGACTGACGCAATAACGTAAACAGTTTTTATCCCTAATTTTGTAATCATTTGACTCCTACACGACACTTACTTTTTATTTCTGATAAAGCTGCGCTAAAAATAATTTTTATATCATACAATCTCATCATCAGTTCTCTCCCACACATGTTAAAAGTTACAACTAGATCAAAAAAAGGTTAGTTACGTAGTTACTTTAGATACAATTGATATGAACAGTGAGATGTGAAAGATAGTTTTTTTTCTTTTTAAGTTTAATTTTCAAGCGGGGACAGGGGCGCTCCCCTGGAATGTACACGTGTGCAAGAGATGTTTCTTTTTACACGAATTCTTATATCATTACTCATTTTAAGCAGCCGATATCAACTCATATATTATGCAGTTATAAAACACGTCTATTTTTGAAATGGTGAGGTGGTGCGGTTGGTTCTTTAACCCTTGAATACTTGAATATTTTCATTTCGAAAATATTTTTCACGGTAAGAGTTACTATTTTTTAAACGTTATCAAGCAGTTTAAAATTCCAACTACGAGAATCTTCCCGTATCATTTAACTGATTAATTTTAAAGCTGATGATTCTTTTCCTTGTTTGCAATGCAGACAGTTGTTGAAGCAGTTCATTAGCTACCCTGGATAAAACCGTGTTTTCAGATTTCATTTCTGCGATATCTTGTTCAATCTGAGTTCTAGCAGAATTATCTTGATGTTTATTAAAGGCCGGAGGAATGCTATATGGCTCATGGATAGTTTTCGGTGGTTGGGGTTTGCGATACACTGAAAATGCCCCTCCTTGATGGGACGGGGAGAGAAAGTTGCGATTTGGTACCTCTGGACAACCCCCAATAGCTACTTGATTTGCTTGCGATTGATCACTGGATATAGCTACAAAAAGTCGGACAATATAAACGTTGTTAATAAAAATACATTGTAGTTATGCTTCTGATTTCAATCAAATTATAATTAAAAACGCACTTAGTCTGTTGAGATCCAGTGAGGAACTCCGAACATGCGTTTTTCTTCGTGGAGGCTGCAAAAAAAGGTTACTTATAAACATTTGGACTTTAATCAATTAATATTTGGTAATTTGGCTTTGTAAATATTTACTGGAGGAGGAGCGATAGTTCCACTAGAAATTTTCGGATGTTGACCAGAAAGTTTTGGCCTTTGGATAGCTTTTAGCTGTAGCTGTTGTGCTTTAGTAGCGCTGGCACTGCCACTAGAGTTACTCACTAGGAGCTTATCCTCTGGAGTGCTGAGTCGCACAGGCACTGGAGCGACGAGGCCGCTCGTATCACACGTTGACGAGAAATTTACGGGCTCATTTTCAAATGTTGTCCATTCTATACATATTGTTATACAAGTTATTATTAAAAATGGGCAACTTGAAACTCATGATTTATTAAGCAAGAGAAGAATTTGTATTAACCTTTGCTTGGTCTCTTGGATTGAAACGACTTATCGTGTGAAGTAATCGCTGCCGAAGACGTGGCACAGACTGCTGCAACGTTGTCAGTGGCACTTTTGCTGGAAACTTTCTTAGCTGGCTGATAAACAGCATTGATTGAACTACCAGTTGTAAGGGCAAAATCAGGTGGTCGATTATAAAAGTGAGAAGGAATCGGCAAGTTGTGCCGACGAAGGACAACAAGATGCATTGCCATTTTGAACTCATTTAAATCTAAGCAACCATCCCGGGTGACATCTGCCAACTGCCATATTTCTCGAAGTTCCAAATGAGGCAGTTTACTTTTTTCAAAGAAACCTTTAGCTACAGCACCATTTACCTTAAAAATAGTACAATCATTAATTTCAAATTTATGTACGTACTCAAAGTATGTACTCATAGTATCAAGTACTGAATGAACGTAAATAATCAGTTTTCTTACAAGACCATGAGCATCAGGCTGCAGCAAGTGAAATTGCTCGGTGTAATATTTCTCTTGCTCAACACTCATGTCCCAGTAGTTTTCTAGGGAATTTTGTCTGATTCGAACACCCAGTTGATCTTCACCACCCTCTCCCTCTGATATTGTCCCACATGCTGAAGAGCTTGAATGCGAAGCGGAAGAGTGAGATGAATTTTCATCGTGTTCAGAATCTATATTAAAAAATTAGTACACGATTATAAAAAACCCTTGAGTATAAACAATAACAATATATACCGTAAAAAGAAAACAATGAAATGGAAAATATACCAGAATTTTCTGAATCATCTTCAGTCTGTAATAAATGACAGCTTTCTTCATCGTTACTGGTGACGTCGTATACACCAGTTAATGCATCCTTGATATGTGAAGATTCAGGGCCATCACAGCAATCATCCTCAGTTTCAACCTCTTCCTGACTTGAGGAATAGTTCAGAGGTTCTAATGAAAACAGATAAAAATATATATTATGAATTTTACTGTATACATTCTATAAAAGTATATCATTATTATTATTACTACTATCGAACTAAAGTCAGTATCTGTTAGCAAAATGAATACATGTGTTAATTTATTATTATTACACATACCAGGCTTAGAATTCCTTTCGGAATCAGAATTCAGTTCTATCAAATCAGGACTTTTAAAAGCTGAGGTGGTGTTAGGCTGATGCCAGTAGGAATCTGTCAAATTTACATTAGATTACGAAGAGAACGACACGACTTCTAACTGGCAGATAATTCATATACTTACCAGGTTTTTGAACGTGCATAAATTTAGATATAGGGACCTCCATTGAAGAACTAGAGTAAGGCAGCTGGTTGTGCTATAATACGTATTTGCGGCTTAGGACACTTATCATTAACCAGTAGCTAATGATTGTTTTCTAGAATTGTCGGTTACTAGAGGAGGAAAACAAAAATACAGGTTGACAGAGAAGTGATTAAAAGTTATAATTTTATGACTCTCATGTTTGTAACAATGGAAATATTTCATATCAAACTTTATGGGAACTTACCAGAGGTCTTTAATAACTTTTCCGTTTAATAATACAGCTTAAACTAATTTAATACTAAAATCGTCTCCTAGAAAGTAATTCCTTTTCCTGGGAAACTACAAGCCATTAGAAAACAGCCTGATGTGACGGCAGTTATCCAGAACTCAATTTCTCAGCCAGCTTAATGGCACACCTGTTGTAAAGTTTAAAACATATTGATTAGTCTTGTGACATGCTAAAGTTTAAAATACACTACGCATTGGCAACATTTAAAACGATAACAGTGGAAGCGCCACTAAACGAAGCCGTACAATTAACTTTCCATATACCACATGCTCCTTACATAACTTCTAATCTAATCTTCTATCAACTCTATGAATATCTCTACAAAATTATATTCCTAACAGATCAACAAGCATACATATTATGTCGCACAAACCGTTTCTATCAAAGAACTTTCTATTCCTATCTAGTTTTACTGGATAAATTGTCAAAAAGATTGTTCCATTCCAATTTTATTTTACACAAACACCATATTTTGCCATTTGAGCAAATCACTTTTTAAATACAAACTAAATAGTCAAAAAGCCATTCAACTTCAGGCACTACCTGTTGTTATCAAATATTAAAATGCAGTAACTTCTAAATAACCTGTTAATAGAGCGCTACAAAAAAATCATAACTATTTTCTACACGTGTATTAAATAACAATATTATGTCAAGATTACTATCAATATGTTTTCCCATTAACAAGAAAATTTAATCACCACATACTCATAAAGTTGTAACTAATAAAAAACCTAAATACTTCAAGCCAAATACACTTACACTTTAATCAAATTTTTTAAACAGATGCCAATCAAACTTACCTTTTTTGATCATCACCATTTCATGTCTACGTACAACCATCATTATTTCTGCTTTCAAACAGACACATCAAACACTGATTTTGATTAATCCATCTACATTACTATCCATTAACATTACACACAAAGTCATACACACAAACCCAACCACAGCCTATTTAATTACTAAACCCCTTCTCAAAAAATATAATCAGCAAAAGGTAGTTTACTTCACTTGCTTCAAATTTCAGCCGAACTTTTCTACAAAAAATGTTAACTGTCAGCTAGCAGCGCTATTTCACTATACAATGTTAACCTCTTCAACTTAAGTCCCCATCACCATAATATTGATTTTTCAACGATAATTATTAATCAAGTCTGATTCACAGAGATGAAAATTATTGCAGTCAAGTCAGCACAAAGTCAATATTTTTAAAAATTATTGCAGCAATATGTGTATCGTGTATGTGTGTTCTATGTATGTGTACATTAAAGTAATCTATCTCACTCTCTTTCTAAAAAATAGTGTGAGTGGGTCTCTGATCATGTTTTCGTGAGAAATCTCTCATTCACAATAACAACCACGATAAATAATACATCGCAGACTTTTCTTATTGTAAAAAAATGTGATGTGTAGTTTAAGGATGACGATAAATATTGTAATGATAATAGTTGGTTTTGGTATGGCATGCAAAATATTACATTTTTTATTGCACTACTTTACAATAAGTATCTACTTCGTTTTTTTTATCATCTTTTATTCCGCTCGTCGTGGCAAAGTGCTAATGCTTGTTCGGGTTAAGCTGGCGTTAGGTAAAACATATGATAGTAAAAATATTATGAATTTTCCCCTTTCATACCTGTGGTGCTTGTTGTTCATTCATGACACTGGATTCACAAGAGGAGAATGCATGCATTTCTGCATCTGCATG
>JAQFXM010004611.1:0-16732 GCA_034693345.1 Entomobrya multifasciata
ATAGCCACAGATGGAGAAGTATCAAATAGCTCTCCTAAGGAATTTCAGCAGCTTCATCACAATATTTCGGGACTATTACATATTGGGCTTTTTCAGTCTTCCCAATTTAGTTTCCCAAGTTTCAAATAAACATTGTTGTAATAATAATTATGTTATAGAAAAATAAAGCTAACTCTATTTCATAAACCTAAATTACGCAGTGTTTTGTATTTTTGGGCTTATTTCTCATTTAAGAAATTGACGCCCACTTCAATCGAATCAGGTCAGATGCTCGTTCTCCTCCCCCACAAGGAACCGAGTGTCACAAATGGTGCCAAATACCCGTTTTACGGTTAAAGCTTTCAAACTACAAATATCCTGCACGAGTTGCTGCTCTCTACCCACCAGGGGTACAACAGGAACCGCCAGAAGCCTATATGTCAGTGATATCCACCCATTAAAAGTGCCACATTGACATTTAGAAGCCTGCAAGTTAGTGCTCTCCACCCATCAACGGTGCAACAGTGACTTACAGAAGCCTAAAGAGTTACTGCTCTCTACTCAACAGAAGTACAACAGTGACCTTTGGAGGAACTGTGAAAGTGAAAAACAAAACATTTCTCAGTTATTCAAAAATATTTTTTTAGTGAACAGTGTTACACACAAAAGTGACCATGTTCAACTTCGAGCAGCTGTGGGAGGGTTTCCTTAGCTACCTTCAACCTCCGTACCTATTCGCTTTACTTCCAGTCATCGTGACAATGCTATGTCATTATATTTATATAATGATTCTAAAAATGTGCCAAATGTTTAATTCCTGGTTTTTTCCGCCCCCTTCAAATCAATCTAGGAGGCGGTCCCACATCCATGTTCCCCAGTGTCCACCAGACGTGCGCTCCAACACAACTACAATGTCACAATCCCAGGATAAATCCCAGTTGGAATTGTCAGCTGCTATCCTCCAGCTCCGTAATGACCTGGATAAGCTGGTGACTCAGACAAAGGGAGACCTTGCTGACATTGCCAAAGACGCTAAAGGATACACGGACCATGTACACACCAGTCTCAAGGCACAAATTTTGCCAATCTCCGACCAGCTACCTCAACTGGAGACGAATCTCGCCAATCTCCGAGCCGACTATCTCCACACCCAAGAGGTCATCGCAGGAGATCTAGATCACATCATGGAAAATCTCAGCGCAATGGAGGATTTTGTTGCTGGTGAGCGAATCACACGCCCTCTTCAACACAAAATTGAGGAACTAGTGCGAGCGCAGTTACCACCAGTGCCCCACACAGTTTATGGAAGATCCCCGCCACAACTGCCAACATCACCGTCAGCAGTATCGACCCAATTTATGTCTGCTGCTAGTAGTATTGTAAATAGTCCGCCCACCAGGGGCTCAGACAGGTTGTATCTCAGAAGAAGGGGGCGTGAATACACAACGTCACCCCAACCAATCATCTACACCAACACTCACCTTCCACCCCCGAAGTTTGATCCATCACTAAATACAGCTGAATTTTTTTTGGAGGAGCTGTCCCACTACATGGATCAGAAAGGTGTCCCATACAGTGATAGACTGTGTCATCTAGCTTCTATTTTCTCCCAACAGAAGGAAGTCAATCTGTGGTGGCAACGCACCAAGTTACAGATATCCACCTGGGATGAATTTCAGACTCACTTCATAAATATGTACGGCACTCCGGCCGATCACAACGAAGCCTTGGAGAAATTATTTTGCCGAAGACAACTCCCAAACGAAGCGTTTCCACAATTCGCAATGGAAATGGAATTGCAGTATTTAAAACTGCACAGGGGCCACAATCTTGCAGACAATTACGTCATCCTTCAGTTCATCTCTGAACGAGCCCTCCCTCATCTACGACCACATTTATTAGGGTCATCGGCCAAAGACCTTTATGAGCTCATCCGTCTTGCAAAGAAAATTGAACCGCCCCCAGCACCAACAAAAACACCTACCTACAACAACATTCAGCCTTCCAAGCCCAGACCTTTTGATAATCGTACTAGCTATCAACCACCAACGCCCCCATCACGTCATGACCAATTGATGCCCATCAAACATGATAGCCAGTCTCAGCAGACCTTTCAAAAATGCGTAATATGTGGGCGGCCAAATCATACAGCCAAGGACTGCCGCCGCAAACAATACTCCAACCGGGTCAACAATGTAACAGTGTCAACTCCAGACACCCCCACCCAACAACATGAACACCTTCAACCGCCACCTGACACCGCAACCAATAACAAGCCAACCTCCACCAGTGATTCCGAAGACGACGACCATGGATCACTATCCCTCAATAACATCACTTCAAAAGATGCAGACTCTCTTCCTATATTAAACTGCAGTTTAAAGGTGGGGACACTTAACAAACGACACACAGTTACCGGTACTGTCTGCATTGACAGTGGAGCTGCCATCTCCGTGCTAGGAGACAAAAGATTATGGGATGGCCAACAAATCAAGCCATGGAAAAAGGGCCCTATAAAATTAGCCGACGGATCCCTTCGTTATCCAGATGGACAAATGGACTTTAAGTTCAATATTGGCAATAAACAGTTTACCAGCCGTTTTGCTCTTTTACCAACATGCGATTTTACCATGCTCCTAGGAATGAATTTCCTGCGTAACAGCGGCATGGTCATCGACTTTGCCGACCTTCACTTTTGGTTTAAAGATAAACCCCAAAACATTTTCAATTTTGAGAAAAAGGATGTATCCTCCTGTACCGTCAGATCACTTCAGTTATTCTCCGAGTGGCAGAAGAAAGAAATTAAAAAGTTACTACTCCAGTTCCCTACTGTCTTTGATTCCCCCACAATTGGAAGAACAGACGCAGCTGAGCATTCAATTACATTGAAGGAAGATAAGCCACTCTTAATCAAACCTTATCCTTATTCTGAGGTTAAACATGCAATAATAGACAAGATGATCAACGACATGTTAAAGAAAGGTCTAGTGGAGGAATCCAACTCTCCCTACAGTTCACCACTAATCCTACGACCAAAACCTGGAGGAGACTGGAGACTCGTTCACGACTATCGTTACGTGAATAAACTAACCGTTCCGGATGCATTTCCAATGAAAAAAATTTCCGAAGTGCTCCGAATTCTGGGAGAAGCAAAGTTCCTTTCCACAATAGACCTGGAGAAAGGATTTTGGCAAGTCCCCATGAAAAAAAGTGACAAGCACCTCACAGCCTTCCAAACACGAAAAGGATTATTCCAATATCGTGTCATGCCGCAAGGCCTTCGCAACAGTCCAGCCACTTTTCAAAGGCTCATGAACAAAGTACTAAAAGGCATGGATGCCTACACCTTTACTTACCAAGATGATATCTTAGTATTCTCCAAGAACTTTGATGACCACCTCCAACACATACGTACCGTACTAGACAAGCTGAAGGCAGCCAATCTCACTGTCAAAAGTGAGAAATGTCAATTTGGAAGAGACAAGGTTAAATTCCTTGGACACATTATATCCAGCAAAGGAATCGAAAAGAATCCGGAAAAGGTCACCGCCATAAGAGGTCTCAAGTCACCCAAGACCAGAAAACATTTGCGAAAATTTTTAGGAGCAGTGGGATGGTTCCATCATTTCATCCCAAACATGGCCACCACCGCTACACCACTCTACCGCCTCCTCCAGATAAACAGAAAATTTAAATGGTTGGATGACCACGAACAAGCTTTTAATCAACTTAAGGAGGACCTTGCAAATAAAACAATTCTACATCACCCGGACTTCAGCAAGCCTTTCTACCTGAGAACAGATGCTGCAAATACTGGAGTTTCGGGGTACCTGTACCAATTGGATGAACATGGAAACGAGTTGCCCATCGCATTTTTCAGCAAATGCCTCACTGTGACTCAACAAAATTACGCAACTGTGGAAAAGGAAGTCTTAGCGCTTATTGAATCTCTGGAACACTTTCGAGAATACCTTGATGGAGCTTCGATTTCCGTGGAAACCGACAACACAGCGGTGACATACCTCCAAACAATGCGTAATAACAACGCACGTTTAATGCGGTGGAGTTGGAAACTCCAAGAGTGGTGCCCCAACATCACCCACATAAAAGGTAGAGACAACATTGTGAGTGACTTCCTATCTCGCCACCCTGTCAGCCCAGCAAGTGAAAACGAAGAAGACATCATGCCACCACTTTCCATAAACGCTCTCACACTAACCTGTGACATTTCGAAGAAAGTCATGAAGGAGGAACAAGAGAAGGATCCACTTTGTCGAGAAGAATTAACATCAAATCCTGATCTATTTTGCGTTCTACACGGAATTATATACCGCAAACTGAAAAACAAAAAAATTGTTCCTCTCATTCCATCTACCCTCCAAGAAAGAGTTCTCCAAATCCTACACGACTCCCCCGCCAGTGGACACATGGGAGTTGATAAAACCTTTCAACGATTAAAGGGGCGGGTATACTTTAAAGGCATGCGGAAGTACACCGAACATTACGTTAAAACCTGTGGCCCATGTCAACGGAATAAGTATTCCAACCGGCAAAAAGCAGGGAAAATGGGAGTTAAGCCAATTACATCACCCTGGCACACATTGTACATTGATCTGCTTGGGCCATACGCCCCCTCTACATCCAATCGCTACTGCTACACACTCGTCATAGTGGACGGTTTCTCCAAATATGTACAACTGCATCCACTGAGAGAAGCCACTGCAATATCAGTTTGCAATATACTGGAAAAGGAGGTATTTTGCCGTTTCTCCTCCCCTCACACCTTCGTATCTGATAACGCTACCATCTTCAGATCATCTACCATGAAGACACTTTGCAGCAAATGGGGAATCACCCACTCTTTCTGCTCCCCATACCACCCTCAAACAAATTTAGCGGAACGAGTCAATCGTGTCGTGAAGCCGATGCTTCGTATTTATACGGAGGATAAGTCCCATAACAAGTGGTCTCAACAGTTGCCATTTCTCCAGTTAGCCATAAACACCGCTACCCATGAATCCACAGGCTACACCCCCTACCAAGTCATGTTCAACAAAGAACCTCGACTTCCTGTGGACAATTTTCTGGAAGCTCCGGACTCCGAACCCCCAACAGACCACGACACCGCCTCTTATCAAACTGCCTTCCAGAAGATGATTGACCAAGTCAAAATCAAACTTGAGGAAGCCCAGCAAACTCAGAAGGCCAATTATGACCAACACCGCCGACAGGAGAGCTTTGGATTGGGAGATCAAGTTGTTTTGAAAAATAATACACTTTCAAACAAATCGAAGAACATTGTGGCCGGTCTTTGCTCCCTGTACTCCACACCAGGTACCATCTCCAAGGTGATCTCACCGAATACGTACCAAGTCACCCTCGCAGATGGAACCGAACGAGGACCTATTCACCTCGACCAGCTAAAGAAATTCTTCCTCCGACCGTCCACCTCAACAAATGTTCCAGCACCACATTCTTCTTCAGAAGACAGTGATGGATCCGTCGTACAAGGGCGGCATCTTCGTCCACGAGTGAAGCCCATCAATTACCGCGACGCCCGTCCTAAACAAAAAAGCCGCAAGTAGGCGTCGGCTTACTCGTACTCTCCGCAATCGCCGCCTTCGGGGGGGAGTTTATAGCCCCTCATATTGTACTAGATCCATCCTCCTCTCATCACCCCAACTCTACGTCAACACATGAACACAATTGTACATATAAAAACTTGACCATGACCATGAGGAAGAATGAGTTGCACGATAGCCACAGCGAGAGAAGCATCAAATAGCTCTCTACGGAATTTCAGCAGCTACATCACAATATTTCGGGACTATTACATATTGGGCTTTTTCAGTCTTCCCAATTTAGTTTCCCAAGTTTCAAATAAGCATTGTTTGTAATAATAATTATGTTATAGAAAAATAAAGCTAACTCTATTCCATAAAACTAAATTACGCAGTGTTTTGTATTTTTGGGCTTATTTCTCATTAAAGAAATTGACGCCCACTTCAATCGGATCAGGTCAGATGCTCGTTCTCCTCCCCCACAAGGAACCGAGTGTCACAACCCTATCCCATATGCAATATGTATAACCTGTATAAGTACATGCTATACATTTGATACCTTCTTTATGCGAGATATCCGATATTGTTCGTCTCCCCATGCTTCATTTTTATGAAATTACAGACTTACTTCTCTACCATATTATGCATTTTACTTTAATCTAATATTTAATAGAATTTTGTATCTTTGTGTTATAATGGCGTGCTTAAATGAAATAGAAATTGATGGGTGAAGTAAAGAAGTAACAAAACTTACTCGTTGTAAATAAGGTATTTGTCCCCGTCTGCCTCGACACATCGACCTTTAATGTTGATTGCACTTCGCGTAATGGTGATTGTTTGATGAACACCGGATTGAAACCAGTTGCCTTCCCAGTGGCTTGGCAAGTGACAACCTTCTCCACCTGAAATAGTGTAATAAGAAAAAATATTTTTGTTACATAGGTTTGTTTTTATTGCACGAAAATATTCACAATTTATTTGTCCAACATTGTATTCATTCATCAACAACTTGTGCAAATTTAATTTCATTTATCAATTTTGTCGTACATAACGATTTTCCGGTTTCCAGAGATCAATAGTTTTGCAATGCCTAGAGTTTGAGAGTTTGAAAAGAGTTTGAGCATGAAAGAATCGCCATCAATTAAAATGCTTAGTATTGTTTTGCAATTTGCAACAAGTACAAAAGTTTGATCTAATTTGTGTTTTCACATCAGCTATTGAATTGTACAAAAAAACTTGTATGTATGGCCTTGAAAGTTACGACTTCGTGTGAATACTTCAATAAAATGAAACACATGCTTGACATTGAAAAATGCATGGAGTAAAGATTCAAGCACAGACCACTTTCTCTTGCACACTATTTTTTCAAGTACGCACTTCGTACTTTATGTTCAGTTTGACATGGTACAGGCAACATTACTTACTTCATTCATTTATTCGTATTACGTTTTCTCTTGAGTAAAAAGTGTGATATAATGCACTTTATATGATCATGCATGTTGGTCATATGTATGTAAGTAATGCAGCATGTAAATAAAGTAACGGTGGGTAGGGAGAAAGTAAATTACGTTCCCTTAAACAAAGTTTCATGAAGTCGAAATGAAAACAAAAACAACAGTTGACAGACGTGTCAGTGGCAAAAGCAAGTGTGGTTGATGGATGGACACTTTATTCTCTGAAGACACGCACTTCTCATACTTCTCTGCAGTTTTATTCATGCATGCTGCGTACTAACTCACATTACACTGGAACTCTGTACATTTGCTTTCCTCTAACATATTTATGCTCTTGTTTGTTTCCCCGCTTGCATCTCTTCTCTTCGCCAGTTGTTGATGCGGTTAAGTGCACTGGAGAAACAAGTGAGCAAGAAAACTTACTCACTCACTTCATATTATTATTATGCATTTTCCCTCTTTCTGCTATCATGATGAAGTACCACTCATATATCTCTTTTCATCCTCTTGCTGCTGGTGATGATTATCATGATCATGTGATATTACAGCTTGTGGATGGATACAGCGTTCTATTGCTGCTGCAGACTCATTGTTTTCTGTGTCGCCTCAATGTGCACAACACAGAGATTCTTGAACTTCCCTACTTGCAAAATTACTTTCCTGTACTTTCAAAATTATTCACATATTTGGCTGATTAAGATTTGAAATTTAATGGAACACTGGTTGGGTGTTATCCCGCATATTCTCGGGGATATAATGCTGTGCTGTATAACTTATGCCCGTGACAACTTGATTTAAGAAAAGGGAGCAAAAATTCGTATAAAAGTGCGTTCTTCGTAGACATTAAGCAATGTCATTATGAGGAGATGGTTCGTCAAGGAAGAAAACATCACTGCTGTGTGATGTGACAGCATAACCAAGCAGTTAATGAGCAAGCGTTTGTTTCGGTGTCTAATAACACTGAAGAGATGGTGTGATACGCTATCTTTGATGCAAATCTGCTTCACTTTGTTTCCTGAAACTTTCGTGAATTTGTGTGAGAGAAAGAAAATTTTTGACAATTTGTTATAAATAGGCATTGTAACCGAAGTATATAGAGTGCATGAAGTATATGAGTCATCATCATTGTACCATCCTCGACATCAAGCATGTCATGTCACTCACCAAGATCATACAAGTATCGGGAACGTCACGCCATAACACGGATGATAATGGTACATGCTCATGTCATGTCATTTGTCTATGTGCCATGTGCTCTTACATTTCCATAAGTGCTGTCAAAGCTCTTTTCTACATTTTACTCAGATGAAGTAATCTCATGACATATCACACATCCCAGCCTCTTTGTATTTTTTTTGTATATGGAAAGAATCCCGGAATGTTATAGAGTACAAGTTATTTCCACTAAGCCTTCCGTTAGCAGAGATAAGACAACGCGGATGTAAATTTCACTCGAACATAAAAAGAGTATACTATACATTCGCTTGCCTTTTACAAAGCACCACAGTCAATCTATCCAAGTAGGCATAAATTCATTAGCAAGTAAAATCTCTATTTATTTTATACCATTTACAATAATTCCTTTTTGTAATTTACTGTCATATTTAGGTATTCCCATATGTGGTAAATTATGATGATGATATGGAAAGGGGGTAACGAAATTTACGGCGGAATTACACACGTTATTTCCCTAAAAAGCCATTAAAATTTAAATATAATATTATGCATACAATCCACCTACATATTCCGACTCTGAATTTTAAAACGGATTTGAGAAGTTTTCTCCATTAAAAGTAGGCAAATTAAAAAAGGGTGTCGGAAACCCCGTAATGTTTCGAATATGTAATGCTACTTACAACAGATATTTCACAATTCACAATATACCTACTTTTTTGTCTTTACCAAGTTTGTGTATTCCATCACCGCTGGATTTCACCTTATTTGGGCATATTTATGTAAATTTTCGTAATCCAAAGAAGCCATTACTAATGTCATCGTAAACGAAATGTATAGAAAGAAAACAGTTATTTGATATTTACACTAAAATACTTCACTATATATACTAATGTGCAAGTATAATACAGTTTGGTATATTTAGGCTTCTGGGTAAAGGAAATTGTATTTTTTATGCTTCTAATCAGCAACATTTCCCGAGATATACATATGTATGTTCACATAGACTGCACTATATGCCTTATTTCACAAAGAAACTTTTCTTTTTGCTCAACAACCCAACTAAGCAAAATGAAATTTCCCAAGTTTCCTCATCTCATAAACATCAGTAGTGTATGGTGTTGTTGTTGCAATAATACTTCTGCATTTACTTGTAACGTAACGTAGGTGCATTCTTCTAGTGCCACCATCATCATCACCCACCCTACTTTGCTTATTCAGCCCATTTAGAAAATCTCTTAAGAAGTATTTATTTCGCCACAAAACAAAATCTCATCTTTCTTCACGTATATTTAGTTGACACAAATGGACTATTTTGCTTTCCCAAACAACACATTTTTTTCATAAGGGTTTCAGAAATTGGTATGATATTAGTTAAATAATAGCATCTTATAGGGTACATGTGAGTTCATAAGTTATTGCCTATTTACCACACTTACATCCAGTTCACGTGAATGTGAGTAGGAGCATTTCTGATTATTTCAATGGAGCAAGGAAGTAAAAGTTACAAAATTCCAAAAATAAGACAATAGAATGCAGACTAAGCAAAATATTATGTTCTATAGCAAATGGACTGCATTACAATTTTGCTCAATAGCTAGCTGAACAAAGGTGAATATATACACACTGTATTCTGTATGCACATATACAGGGTAAGTTGAGAATCATTTCTAGAATAAATATAACATGCGGTTTTGTTTGGCTACAGACTAGACAAACCATGCACAAAAACTTTTCCAAGAATACCAAAAACTCAGCCAAGTATAGCAGAATTGTGTGCATATTTACAAAATCTTTTTGAATACACACCATAATTTTAGTGTGCACACGTTGTATAGAGTGGAGCAACCATTATCTCATTGCCACATCCTCCCATTTTCCTTTTCTTCATTTTCAGTTGTTAGTCCTGTGTGGTAGAAAGAATGAGTATTTTGCTATTTGCTCTTTTCTCTTTCTGCCTGTCTGATGAGCACTAATGTGCTCCTTTTTGCTGGTACAGCCATTAGTTAAGTGTGCAACCGACCAAGTCTAGTTTTAGGATATAGGATGCATGCAACGGCTGAACAACCTAGTTTACGATGACACCTTATCAGATCGCTACAAATCGCACTGAACAGTGACACCTTTAACCGCCTACCATAAAGTATGAGCAAGCATGAGCAAACACGCTGATGGAGAAAGAATGTTGGGCTTGTATGTAATATGTCTAGAGAGGAGACTTAACAGAAAAGCGTGTGTGGTACTTTAATTTTTTTTAGCAAACCAGCAGCATCATCAATAACTAGCTAAATATTTGGTTGAGAAATTACTTCCTGTGTTTTCCCTTCTTTTTGTTCTGTGAAAAATTACATTTTGTTCAGAGATCAATGAGCTGTACATGCCGCGCTATAAATTGCGAATTTTTATATAACCATTTTCTCATCGTCTCTGAAAGCAAGTTCCTTGTTCAAATTTAATAAAACGACAATTTCCGGACTGCGTAGTAATTATTGCACCAACAAAAAAAACTGAAACTTTTCTAGAAAAGTAATGAAAGAGATTTTGCAAGAAAGTTGTGATTTAAAGACACTATCTTTGTGAATTTCCCACTTAGCTGTTTCACCCTTCTTGTGTCTCTCAACGCAAAACTTTTAGGAAAAACATTTAAGAACAAAAGAAACGAGCGAAAACTCAAACAACTGCAGCGGCAATAAACTTTCTATTCAAATTACTAATTTTCTTCACTTTTCCCCTTTTCCTATTCAAATGAGAAAGGAACAAAGGGAATCACGCAGGACACGTACAAACGTGGAAGTAAAAGAGAGCAGGTTATATTGCACTCCTGATGATAATGATAGAAAGTATACATTGTTACGCATAACAATGTGTAAAATACAAGGAAAATTAGGAATATGGTAGGCACTAAATATTTCTAGCGACCGAGTAAAGCATATTATGCCTAAGTAACATTGAACATCGCACATATGGGTAACTTTTTGCGAATCCAGTCGTTTCAGGAATTAAGGGACAGCTAAAACATATAATGTTCTAAAGTCCAACATTCGCAGCAACAGTAACATCATGAGAATGCTGCAGCAACTATTTGTGAACAAAAACAAACACAAACACGTTCTTAGGAAGAGTGGAACACACATTTTGTTTTTCCAAATAAAAAAACAACATATAGAATGAACTAAGTACAATTATTAATGATGTCTGACGAAACGACGGTCGTAAAATGCAAAGTCAGAAAAGAGAAGCTGTAGATGTTCAGATTATTCTCCTTCGCTTGGTTTTTGTTTGGTCTCCTCAGTTAACACAATACACACAGTCATGACTCTGCATCATCATTATAGCATCATGGGTACGGTAGAAGGATATTACATCATCACCGCACACACCATTCCAAACTACGAAAACGACTTGTTTCTTCTGCTCCATTTTTTGCAGGAATTCCTACTTCAATCTTAGAATGTGCACTGGATGTACATCCATATATGCATGCTTAATGTCTACAAAGTTTATATCAACTTTACTGGACTGAGCAGCAAGAAAGATTTTCGTAGGACACTAAAAGCTACTACCACCACCAGCAGAAGTCAAGGCAAGCACACGCGTTTTTACTCTTCATTCTCGTACAGCTGGCCTGTTACATTCTACAATTCTCCTTCTTTCTTTTCTCTAAAAATTTTACGCAACTTGGTGGAGATTGTGAAAGGGAGCATGTGGCACGTCGTAAATGGCGAAAGGATGATGAGTCTCCAAGCATTATGGTACCCTAGAGGAATCTGTGTTAGTAGAGTCACTGCCTGTACTTTGCCATTCTCATTACCAAATCAAGCAATATACTCAGTCAGTCAGAGAGTATTCTTATATTTAACTCTAGTATAATGACACGATGAGCAGGATGATACTGAGTATTCTTTGTGTTACAAAACCGGAAAGTAAATAAGTCTTTCCGAAATCTGAAATACGAAACAAATGAAAGAGTCAAACAAAATTTATACATGTGTATTTATAAGCATGTACATAAAAGTAAACAAGCTATTCATCCTATCTGCAAATTTTCTCCTTTGTTTGTTTCCGTTTGGCAGACAAGAAAAACACCACATATTATTTGTATTAAATATAGTGGCCAAAGAGAAGTATTAAATGTAATATATTTAGTCAACCAAACTCTCCTAATTTTGTAGTTTATTATTATCATGTCTATTTTATATTATTATTATGGGGAATGGGTTATTTATGCTTGCGTGTACACTATATATGTAGTATTAACGAGTTTCCTAATAACAATGTAATATGAGGGGCTGGTCGGATTTATTTGTTGTTTAAGAAGAAAACCGCATTTCTACCTAAATGATGTACAGGAGAAAAACAGGAAGAATGAATATCGGTTAACGTTACCGCATGAAAACTTATACTTGTGTGTAACAGATATGTGTAGTCACACGCACAGGATCATAATAAGGTAGCAACAATGGAAATAACGACCTTGTTTGTTTAATAAGTTTCCTTCACGTTTACCATCCCCTCTCTATATTTTTGTGCAAATTTTAATGAAAACTTTTCAGTCGATTTCACAAAACACATCTTAGGTTTGCATATATACAATTTATCCGTGTGCTATTTTTTGCTAAACTCATTTCTCCGGATGGATGAGAACTGGGAATTCGTTTCATTTTTTTACATGTGCACCACGACAAGTTTCAGCAGAAAAAAAACAAACAGTAAAACCAATTTTTCCCGTGACGCCACTACGTTTTTGGGTGTACTTGGTCTCCCCTCTCATAAACTTTTATTCACCGTTCACTTCTATATCTCCTGATACAAATACAATTTGAGAGCCAGTCAGGAAAGAGTTATAATAATGGTAACGAGTACTAAAACGAGAGAAGCTAAAATTATACCCATTTATCATGTTTGCGTGTTTGCCATTTTTATTTTTCGTAAATTGTAAAAATGGAAAAGAAAAAATGTTTACTATTAATGAAAACCGTACAACAGCTAAACAACTGTAATGAAGGTGCAAGTGGAAATGAGGAGTGCAATGCAAACACATGGGAGTAATATTTTTAATAAAAATAATGAAGGTAATTTCTTCCCTGAAAGTGAGAGACGAGAAAGTATGAGGATACATTGTATGCATTTAAAATATTATGCAAAATTAGGTTTTGCGGAGAGACTGGATTGAGCTACGAAAATGTAGAACAGCGAATAAGGAAATGTTCTGCTTTTACTACCTTGCCTTGTCGTAATGGTATATTTGAAATATATTATTATTACTAGTTACATTATCAACGGAGAAATTTCTCCCAAACGGGTTTTACCTCTAGTCTAATCTAAATGAAATGTAGCAATAAGTATTTTTGTGGTGATGCACGTAAGTAATAAAGAATAAATCTTTCTGAAAATCCTGACAATTTTTTGTACTTGCCATTAGAAGACAGCTTACACGCACACAAAATAATAAAACAAAATAGTGAAAAGACGAAAGAAAAACTAGGCATAATATTTCCAAATTCCGTGAAACTTCCATAAAATGTGTCAGCACGCAGCAGAGAGATGAATGAGTTGCAAATTCCGGAGGATAAGTAATAACAGTAACGAAGCTGCCGGCGGGAGCAGTCAAAAATATATATTAGGTACAAAAGGTACATATTACACATCCAATCTATGTATAGTGTATACTCTTTTACAAATATATAGAATATATATAAACATTACACAACGCAATAAAGAGCGAAAAAAGTCACATGTAAGAAAAAAACGAAATGGAGAAAAGATCGCTTTCCATTTATTTTCAACACCATCAGCCCACCATATTCATTCACAAATGTCCTATATGATGAGTTATGCTACGTGAACAAAATTTTGTGAAACGCTGCTGATGGTGAAATACATACATACACAGCACAGAGTATGAAGGACATAAGAGAAATTTACACATGTACATAAAAGAAGATATCTCAAATACATAAATACACAAGACTCCCAAGTAAATTGGCGAAGGGGCCACATCCAAGTTCATATGGACTCGCCGTGCTAGTTCATAAATGTCATCTGTAATGTGACATGAAGATGACAAAGGAGGTTATATGTTGTGAGGGGCACACTGTCGTCATACATAATAGAGAAAACGAGATGGGAACACAGCTTCCGCCATTCTTCCTCCTACCACCATGCCACCACCACTATTACTTTCCTCCTTCTCTTTTTACAAAATAGGCAGGCAGCAGGGGCAGACAGAAAGGGACATTTAATATACAAGTTTTTAGTGTTGAAAGAATAAATATCTTTCTGTCTGTAGATTTTTTGGTATCACATGAAAAGAAAAAAAATGTACATACTCACACACACTTACATTATGTACTATATCTACTATAAATACACACAAAGAAAGAAAAAAGAGTAGACAACTGCCAAAAACGAAGAGAAGGAAAGGGCGACCTGTTTGAAAATAGTTGAAATTGGTTTATTTTCTCCTTTTACTCTTTCTATTTTCTGTGTATCATCATCACAAACTAGTTTCATGCTGTCTCCTGTTCCTCTCTTTCACTCTGCCTGGCTCAACAGCAATATTAGTGTGCTGTTATGCTGACACATCAACACCATTTGCTGCGGCGGTCTTTCTTTTCTTTTCTACTCTTCTTCAGGACTATCAGTCGTTTATTCGTCGTCATTTTATTCAAAAGAGAAAATGACTCAAGAATATTATTATTTTGCCATTTCCCTTTTTCATTTCCTTTCAAATAGGAAAAAAGTAATATGATATGATATATGTACATTCAAATATTACAATTTTTCTTGATATATGTGACCAGCAAAAAAATTTGTATAGAAAGAAGAGAACTTATGAACCGTATCGCACATTAATATAAGTTAGATGGCCTGTAGCTAAAAAAAACCCATTTGTCACATCACATCGTCTTCTTTATATGGTAACTTATTGCTCATTGCATAGTAAAAGCGTCAGTGTATGTGTGCCATGAAACATCTGCAACATTTTTCAGAGAGAAAATCAACCATTTTTTTCTTTATCTCATTCTTTTAATATAAAGGCCAACAAACAATACACAATCTCATCTCACAATATAAGTGAAAGTCAAGCACCACAAAAAATGAAAAGATTTCCATCGCAGAAAAAATAGAGTGAAATGAAGCGGAAGAAAATCAAAAAGGTATCTTAGTACCTTTTTCTCCTTGAAGCTTCTCAAAAAATGTTTCATGTTTTCATTATAAGCTATAGAGCTTTTAAAAAGTTTACCAACAAATATTCCAGATCAATGAAGTGTAGAAAAGCACAAAAAGAGACAAACGAGAGGTAAAATATAATAAGACACACTGTGTTTTACGACTTTTCCTAGCAAAAACATATCGGGAACACGTTGTTTGTCGCGCCAAAAGGAAGGAAGTGGTCAGTGGTGGGTCGGAACGGTTAGACAGGCCAAGCAACTTTCTTTTTTCTGTCTCTTCAATCTTCTTCTCTTTTTCATCTTTCCAAGCAAACATGCTTACCTTTCCTTCCTCTCTTGACAGCTAACTTTGGAATGATGAATGGTGACATCAGATGTTACAAGAATGAATAAGATGAGAAGAAGGTGGCAGTAGTGGTAGTAGTATAATAAAATATAAACGAAAAACTGCAAGTTCCAGTGGTATTCCTAGCCAAACGATAATAATAGCCAGACACACATACGCAAAAAATCTTGGCAGAAAACATACATCTATTTTTCTAAAGAGTGACTGGAAACGTATTGCAAAACTTTCATATTGTTCCTTTCAACTCTGCGTTTAGTGGGGAAAGTAAGCAGACAATAGGCAAGTCATAATATTTAGATGATTTGAATTTTATTATACATTGTACACCCTGCAAACAACATTAAATTTTTAGTTTTTATACCACTCTAGCTCCTCTTTCACGCGGCGTGGATTCAAAATTCCGAATGTAAATTGCTTCCAGCTTTTATAGCCATAGACAGACTCACACGCACGTACGCGCATATAATATATGTAGAAATGAATGGACCAAGAACACTATCCACTTGTTTCATCATATAGTAATGTATACTTTGGTAACAAGAATTTTTATTATGCCTGCAAAATAATATTATCTTTTTAAGAAATAATAGCATGCACAGAGGCACCACTACTGGCACTTGCAAAGAAAGGTAAAATGCGTTAAAGATGATCTAGATAGACAGAAAAGAGTCCTTATAATGGCTCCCTTGGTGTTCTGTCCTCTTCTCACTGCTCTCTGTTCTGTTGTACGTAAGGACTGCGACTGGTCACATTATTGAGAAACAAGGAGAACGCATATTATGAACAATATAATAATAAATACAATAGGCACTTTTGCCATCAAGTATTTTATTAACTACCGAAAGCGATGCAATCGCATAAGAGGTAGTTAATGATTTGGACATCCTGTCTGTCTGTTCGTCTGTCTGTCTGTCTGTCTGTCTGTCTGTCTGTAGACACGATATCTCGAAAACCACTTGACCATTTCACACCAAACTTGGTACACAGACACCTTAGGTCAAGACCTTCCTTGGGATTGGTTTTCAGACCCCAATGACCCCCCTG
>JAQFXM010004612.1:0-16730 GCA_034693345.1 Entomobrya multifasciata
TCAAAGAACTTTGTGAGGCTCTTATGTTGGGGCCAATGTTGTCGACGTCGTCGTCGTTTACAGCGGCTGCGGGGAAGAAGAAAAGCGTACTTGAGCAGACAACAAGTGAAGATTATGGGATGAGACCTTTAAAAAGGCTTCGAATAAGGCCAAGAAGGTCAAATATTACATAGAAATATCGATTTGTATGTTTATTTTTAAATTTTCTCACCTAAATGTTAAATGGATCAGAATTGATAGGAACCCCCGAGAATATATATCGTTGTGCTAATCATTTTTTATGCCACGGTTGTCTCGTTCGATATCTGTAATGCTTCTACAAGGCTGGATCAGTGCATAACAAAACTGCTGAGGTGTAAAAACAAGCACAAAACTCTGGTAAACTTTCATATTTGCTGCTGAATAGTTGAATGAAATTTTAGAAATTAGGTAAAAACTGAGATTTTTTCAAAGTTCTTTGGAGTAATAAATAGTGATAAAATAATTACTTTTTTGAAATATTAATTGACCAACTTTCATAAAGAAAGCGGTATTGAGAAAGAAAGTTATTTGTTTACTGAAGTGATAAATATTTTCAATGTACGGTTTTTTTATTCAAAGTATTGATGATAATGATAACTACGATGAGGGTTGTAAGGCTTTCAGTATACAGATGATGATACATATGTACGCATCGAGGATAATGTGTTTTATAACAGAATATGCATTGCAACCGAATGATTTCAAAAAATACTTCCAATATTTGTTTGTAGTACTGACTATCAATAATAGTCCACAGAAATAAATTTATTCTCAAATAAATTAATTTCACCATATAGAATGCAAGTAAAGTTAACCTACAAAACTGAAACGCATCACAACATTTTCTTTAGGAAAACTTCAGAGATTTTGGTATTCCTAAATAAATATTTGTAGCCTGTGGTTGTGCCAAGTTAGTTCTACTATCACCTTCGGGATTCGTCTTTTTTGTGTTTCCACAATTTTTAGAAATACAATTATTGTGGCTTTCTATAAATATGCCAGTAGACTTAATATATGTATTTATAAGCCAAATGGCTAACATGACCATATGGCAAGTGAAAATGCAGACCTTTCATCGCTTTAACTTTTTAAGATATCGTCCAGCACACAAAACGTATCGTATATGTAGAACTCATAGGAAGTACGAAACGGAAGAAAAGCACAGAGAAAATACTGTTTGTTGATCGTAGTTCCGATATATTCTTACGTACCCTCAAGCAAAGGACAACCCATAAAATTTATCCTTGTTTTTTCCGAAATGTTTTAAAGATCTTTTAGACATTTTATTAATGGGCTTCTTGATAAAGTTTACCTTCTTCAAATTACTTTAAAGTTTGATATACTCAAAACATAAGTATTAATTAAATACATCATTGTTGCAATTTACGGTGTTTAATGCAACTTATGTGTGCAATTTGCATACCAAATTGATGCGATTCTCCAGTTTATATAATTACTGGAATATTACATATTTGATTTTGTACAATGTAAGTGAAGAAAGTAGTCAGAACAGATGGTAGGCTTTTCTTCCCTAATAAGCTTTTTAGCACAAGTGCACGATTTTTATAACCAAATAATTAGGGTTGGGAATAATACATGGTAAAATGTTCAAAGTGAAACTTGATGATAAGTATTTTGATAAACAATGGCCACATTGGTATTACATAAATACTACTTGTTAGCAAAACTAACTTACAATATACATGCATAAGTGCGGTGTGTTAATTATCAAGAAAAGGAAACATGGTATAACCCAACTTTTGAAAATGACTCACGGGTAAATACAACATGACTAAAATAAATATTTTTCATGAAATTGGGTTTTAAACATATGCTTATTCAATATAATATTGGCGATTGTGGTACAGGTTAAGTTATTATTTTTTGAGATGGTAAAGTTGTTATGGTGGTGGTGGCAGAATATGATTTGCCGTCACTGTGTGCTGAGGCTTAGATGTGGGAACAATGCATAAATGTCTGGGTCGTCTGGGTCGGCAACTTGCTCTGAGACAAGGGCTTGGGAACAATGCATAAATGTCTGGGTCGTCTGGGTCGGCAACTTGCTCTGAGACAAGGGCTTGGAATCAATGCATAAATCCTTGGGTCGTCTGGGTCGGCGTAAGAAACCACTGAGGCCAAACTCAAAATCAATGCAAAAATAGTGGTGTGTTTGTGGAAGTTGTGATAGGAAACAAAATACTCCAAAACTACAGAAATGGTGTAATTTAGTAAAATTGATAAAGTCAAGTCAAAATTTATTCTACAAAAGTAATTTCAAGTTTCAAGGGACTATTGGACATAATGCGTCGCAGAGGACGTAAAAAATGTTACAGGCTGCTGAGCGTCTCTTCTTCACCTCTACTTATACCTTTTGCTCAGCTCATAAAAAAGAACAGTAAAAAATGCCATTCTCAAACAAGACGAATGGTCAGAAAAGTCCAGAAGGGACAGAACTAAAAATAGCTTACAAACAATAGAATGAGTTCATTCACGTGTCATCATTATCATCATCATTGCCCTACATGCATTGCATTAAAGTATCTAGTGGAATTTTACAGACATTGTAAAAAATAAAAAGCATATTTTACACATAGGCAAACAAGACAAGAATTCTTACACTTATAACAGGAACAATATGAAAAGTATTCTAACTGGACACAACATAAGTCAAATATTCAAATAGAAAAACTGTTATGGTAATTTTCCGTCTCGTACGGAACAAGCATACTCATGAATAGATTTTTTTTAGGAAGTCAAGTCAGCCTACAATATTTATTAAGCCTTGAATTTAACTTCTAATCATATGGTTAAATTTAGAAACACTGTACGTCACGTTCAAAATTTAAAAACTCCAAAAGTAATTTATGGCTCGGAGTAAAAATGTACTACTGTATTTACTAAAACTTTGCAGGTTATTTTGAACAATTTGTAATTACGAGCTTTACCTGTATAGTTAAAGTTGTAGTTCTAATAACTATTCCCATTATGATGTTACTGATTCTTGATTGGACTTGTAATGATTTGTTACGCCAAACTCGCACACAATATTTAAGAGAATATTTATTATAATTTCATGGAAACGATTTAAATGGGAAACCTTCCCCCCGGTCTTCTCTTCACCCAACCTCCGATCGAATTCTCCAAAGCCATGCTCTTCTCCTTGTTACCAAACGTTTTTATAAATACTACAATTAATTTAAATACGAAGACTGTTTCAGACGAAAGCTGGATGTCTAGATGCATTGAATTTTTAGGCTCAAGTATTTAAAATTGATTGCATAAAACACAGAGATAACAAGACCAGTAGATTCAGCGTTCGAAGCAGTTTATTTCATGGTTTAAATGAGGAAACCCCCTAATGGCGACGGCTTTGTTGTAACTTAAGGCTATTTTCTTACTTTTTGTGGTTATTTGGTTTCTGATCTATACATGTATGGCTTTACGTAAGATAAAATGATTCGTCTTCGTAATAAATCTTAATTTCTCATGTTCACATACCTAAAAGTTTGGCAAGGGACTTTAACCAGCTGCTTACAAATTCTTGTTAAAAGTACCTACCTGCCATTAGATGCAACTCTTTTAGTAAATTCTAACCGTGGTGGTACTGATTTACTAGCCAGTTGGCATTAATTGTAGAAATTTGTTAAAATCTTAATCCAAGTGGATAAGGTTTTCATATAATTCTTCAAACTTCAAAGACTTCAAAGATTCATAATTTCATCCTAGACATTTTAACTGCAGCGCATTTAAAAAAAAATGTTCTGAATTTATAAATATCCGGCAGAGATATCAGAATGTTTTGTTTGGTCATTGCTTTTGGATTTCTCTTTGTGTATCTACCCATTTCTATATATATGTGTCGTTGAAATTTCATTAAATCAATTATACTAAAACGTTTTTACCAACTGCATGTGGAAAAGATCATTTTTATTCACAGCCTTTTGGCTGTGCTATATTTTACCCACGCATCCTCATTATCATTAAAAGAATGTAATTTCCTGTTTCCAAAAACTAAGCTTCTAAAAATCTTAGTAATATCTTTTCATCTAAAAATGTTTAGAAATTCACTTATAATGTTTTTGGTGAAAAACATTTTAGGAGTATTTTATGACAATGTGCTAGCTTGGCTTGTGGCATTTTATTTAAAGGAAACAGTTCTCAGAGCAATAAATTTACAGCTAGAATTTCTTAATATTAAAGTAGACTTGGTCAAGTTCGTAGTCAGCGACTTGTTACGAAATTAGTTTTTCTAGCAGTCAAAATTGCTTCATGGAATGTGCATGGACAAGATTAACCAAGTTGGTTGCCACAGAATCAGAAAAATTTGTTTAGGATTAATTTGTCAATGCTTCGATAATCCATAAATTTTTCCAAGTTATCCCTATGTGGAACATTCAGTCAAATTTACACAACCATAACAACGAACAGAGTTGTTTTGTAAGTCAAGCTAAGAATTTATGTACAAATTTGTATTTTTTGACTAAAATTTGCTTGTTCTTATATTTTTCATCCTTTAAAAGAATTCTTGTATGAATCGAAATGTAGGGTTAAGTAGTTTTTAAATATATTTATCGTCTGAGCACTCTTGTCCCCAAAATCTTATTTTTCATAATTTGATTGTGCTATCAAAAATATGTACTATTATAATGCGACTGTTTTAGTGGCTATGTGTTTTCATCTGACGATGTGGAACGATTATTGTTAACGCTCTTGTAATGGCGATCTTTAACCGAAAAACTTTGCTTTCAAAAATCCTTCTCTCGAACGTTTCTCATGGCGTACCCAAATTGATATTTTTCACAGTTTTTCAAAGCTCTAGCCGATTTAGTACCCTTGTCATATCCTCCTCGTCAGTGCATTTATGAGATACCAAAGCGATGAATTAGTATTAACGGTAATTATTGAGGTTACGATCCTGTCTGTGTGGTGACACGTTTAATCGAAAATTACTGCGATCATCGTGTCCCAAAACTGGCATACATAAACCTTACCTGAAGCATTACATTGATTTTAATTTTTCGGACACAATTATCTCATTTGATCCGTGATATGGATTTAACAAGGACATATGTAATTGAAATGACATGAACCAATATGTAAGAGGAAACACGTCCATGAAAGTACAAATACATGAATAAATGTAGATATACGTTCATCTGATCTCATGATACGCTGCCTCGTTATTTTCTTATCTGAATCGTACATTATTTTCTGTTGTAGTGAACACTCAAAATTACGAAGACACTTTTGGGACTGTCTTGAAGAGTCTAATAAAATACCAGCTTGAATCAATTTAAAATGACTTTTGACTAGTTGCTAAGCCAATATGTTTAATTTGTATATTATTATTTGTGTGGTGCAAATCTTATTTTAGAAGCAACATTATCTATTATCATCTAAAGTTTTAATAAAATTCCAATATTTCCATGCTATGTTACACACATTTTTTATGTTATAATGATTTCGTACGATGCAATTGCATTAGTATCCATTTCTTTCTCTTAAGTGCGTACCACAAGTTAAAATGGCTTGCAACATTGTGTCGTCTTCTTTTTACACTCAATATATTCCTAATTATGTAACAATTGTATTGGTAAACCTTTAAGGCCGAAATTTTCCCTGATCAACCAAAATTAAGTTATGCATTTGATTAGGTTATAAGATAGGCCATTGTTTGATAAGTAATAATCTAATTTATTATTACTTTCATAGTTCGCAAATTGCAACAGTCAAAACATTCTGCATTTTGAAACGTTGAAATACACAACGATAAATTGTAAAGAACTTTTTGTGATTCATTAAAATAAGTGACACTATCAGAAAATCAGAATCAGTACATTTAGCATGCCTAGCATCAAAATCTTACAGGCACTCATGTCATCATCCTTGTTTGCAATTGTAACATGTAGCACTATTCTAAATTCAAATAGTGTTAGAAGCTAATAAATTTGCTAACTTATTTATTTTTGGTAATAACAAACAACTTTCAAAAAAAGCTTTGAAAAACACTGATCCCGTAACAAAAAATAGCGGTGATGACCCCTGCAAATATAAGCCAACATATTTACACTATAAAATCACATCAATCACAATCAATTTGAAAACCATTTTTGAGAAGGAAAATTGAGCTCTTACAGTGGGAATCGCCAGTCACAGTAATAATTTTCATCCTAAGACATCAAGCAATTCACAGGACATGTGTTATTTAGCAACTATGAAAAAACTTGCCCCGGGCTTTTACTGTGTGTATAAAAGGTTACGAAATTTAAGTTAAAAATTGTATGTTTTCATTTTTCTGTGTTTTAAATAGTAATACAAGTCTAAATGGAGTCTGTTGCTGTAGAAGACATATCCGGAGTAGGCAGAATACCTTCACCTAACACATCATGTGTATCAGCACCAACCCAGTCTCCGATGCGTCTAAATTGTTACAGGAATGCTCGGATTAATATGGACGACTCAGTCTTAATACAGCTGGGGATATTACTACTTCTGGCTGTATGTATGATACTAAGAATTATTTGGCTACTTTTTCTGCTAAAGTAAACTTTAAATCGCGTTCAATTTTCACTTAAATGGCATATTGGTACTGCGTTAAGTATAATTATAATGATAAAAATCAGAAGTTTTCTGTAAGCTAGAGCGAAAAAATGACATAACACCAACAAATTTGAATTAACTTTTGTTGCAAGTCTTGTGACACGACATTAGATTTGAGAATATTTTTTTGGATGCCCTACCCTCTGGGATTTGGGATTCTGGATACATGAATATTGGAACACAGTGAAACTGAATTTAAAGTTCTTATCAGCTAAATATAATGGCAAAAACCAATTTTTAAGCCTTTACACAAGCATATTTAAGATTTTAATCACAAGATTACAATTGTTGGCTTGGAGTATCATGTCGTTCTTGACGTCTAAAAGGCCAAAGTGTACTTTCTGTACACCAACAATGAAGATAGTAGATTTCATTTGTCGAAACGTTTCTCTTCTTATTGTTATTGTCGCTTTATTAATAAACATAAACATCAAATTTTATAAAAATTCCATAACATTTTTGATTCATACACGTAATACCTAAATCGATTTTTTCGTGACGGTGTTATATTTTGTAGTTTTCGGTTTCGAATTATAAGATGATAAACTTACAGTTAACCATAATTTGCATTTCTGATTGTGTATATGATTAAATAGCACAGTAATAAATTCACCTTGTCTGCTATATTGAAATGATGCTTGCCTTTGATAAACTCCCAATCATATTTAGGTACAATCACTTGGAAGTTTTTTGACCTAATAAATGCGTGTAATATACGGTAGTACGCCGTACAACACATACCCCTATTGTAAAATGTCAAAGTCTATGGGCTCTCCCCATGTACTGGAATGTAATACCTCAGCAGATACGATTGTTCAGGAAAAGGAAAATTACTGTTTTATTCACCATCAAAAACTAGACATAAAATGATAGTTTCATGTATAATTTCGGAAATGCAAAGAATGTTTGTCGGTGGAAAGGTTCAAAAAGGGAAACAAGGTAATATATTTATCGAACGAGACATTTTGCTTCGAAGTTTGCATTGTATTCAAGTAACTTTAAATAAATATTTACTTGATTAGTGTTCGTTTTTGTATGAATAATAATTATTTATATTCGTAATTTTTAATTAAAAAGTGTCTTTAATCATTTATGGAACTACATTTGTTGACCTCTATGGACTTGACGACCTCATGTATAAAAATAGATTACTGAATGAATGCTTCAGTACAGATACCATTCAAGTCTTTAAATATAATATACAATTTAGCTCAGAATATTATATCTTTTATTATAAAGTAAAATGTTAATGTGAAATTAACGAAACCGAAAATTTAAGTATCCTCCAATGAAAGTACTAACTTACAAACTTACAATTTATAGTAAAAACTTATGGTACGACATCAGTTTATTCCATAGCAATTCAGGATGTTAAAATTTCAGGCATTTATCTCTAAAATACCGAGGAAAGAAAGTCTTCTATTCAGGTAAATTGCAATGCTTTTATATAAACGTATAAAAATTATACTGGGAATTATCAGAGCTTTAACAATTTATAGGTTTGAATGCGGTCAACATAACCATGGAAATGAATGAAAGACGCGTCAAAAAACCAGATGGCGGCAGACACCGGATGAATCATTTTTGCCCGGATGATTTATTTAATAGAGAAATAATTTAATATTCGATATGAATTTTTACTATTTAAATGATTAATTATATTTTATCTTCCGCAAAAACATTTAGAATTATGTTGTACTGAGATCTTGTTTATCTTAAGTGCAATCAGTGATTAAAACGGCTAAAGTTCATTACCTATATATCCCTACAACCAATGTTTTCATTTTTAAAACATGATATTGGAATGTCTTTGTTGTTATTTAGCACATTTTATATACTTTTTTGTTTCCAAATTTTAGAAAGTTAAAAATAATTTTAAGTACACGATTTTCAAAGTGATTTAATTCTACCTCAACAAAACAAAATTCTACTGTTCATCAGTCACATAATTAAACTTGTCTCAAATTTAAAATATTTCACCTACATTGAAACTTTTATTATAAATATTAAACTAACATTATTTTTAATTATATAGAGTTATTCAAATCATAAATCATTCAAGTATCAGTTCTATTTGCTCCCAGCTTATGATGAGTTGTGTCCCGAAATTTCACACCTATGTAAATATTTTTTAGCATTGTTCCGCTGGTAAATTCATAAGAATCATCAGGAGCTTTTTTTATCATGGAGACGTCCTCATTTAATTAATATTTGTCGGAGGTGTAGCATATGCTTTATGAACGAAACATTTTTAGGATTCAGGCAGCATAACTTGACACAATTAGAGTATAATATACTTATTAATTGTATTAATTAAAAAACAACTTCTTCGATGGCAACAAAATTGTGTAAATCAGTATATTTCAGAATGAGAACAGTGTTTTTTATTTTTGTGCAGCATGGCTGGTCGGTTTAAAGGAGAAAGCAGGCAAAGCTGAGGAACTGAGTTTATTATTTTGGAAATTAAATGGATTTAATGAAATAAAGTACGATGAACAAGTATTAGCTCCCACTTGTGTTTTGTGGTTCATTGATTATTGCACCGTAGAATTGGTACGTGTTCGACCACTGGTCGGTCAATAACTTAGGGCGCTGTATGAAAAAGCTATAGAATCCCTGGCGAAAAAGGACAATTTTGGCCAAGGCACGAATATCGCGCTTTTGCTGGACGTACAAGACTTTTGTGCCTGACACAATACAAACGCATAGTGTCAACACCACCAGGCATAAGGTAGAAGTTGTATGTCATATAAGCTATTTATGTCGTTACAATTATGTCGTTTATCCTCCTAATCATTACAGCTTTTGTCAAATATTTCGAAAAATAATTGTCCACGAACTGAAATAAACTGTATCAATTACGTTTTTCTGCAAAGCTTCTATATTTGGCATATTTTAGCTACCAACCAAAGGTAGTTTTCTATGAGCATTGTCTATTTTCCAAATGGGTATTGAGACATGATTTTGTAGCAAATTAAGTTGATACCAGTAAACAACTGTACCGACACGGAAAATGAAACACGAATCTGAAATACTCGGAAAAATTTATTAATCACCAGGTTATATAAACAGTAACAGCTGAAAAAAAATCAAGAGTACTTGATGTTTTTCTCCTAGTAGTGCAGATGGAACAACCATGGTAAAGTCCGATTTCTGAGTATAGAATTAAATGAAATTGGATGCTAAAATGCAGTAAAAGTATTCATTGAAAAGCTTCGAATTGAAATTGTAGGTATCTAAATTGGTTACATATAAAAACTAAGACATTTTTCGAAAACCAATTACATACAATAAAGAAGTGGTATTTATTCATCGAAGCAGGTATTTCGAAAATATTTTCGCATTCTACGGAATATTTTGTTGGTACAGCCACAAGTAAAATGAACAATCAAATAAAGTATGCCTGTCACAACAACAATGAGGTCAAATACAAAAAGCGTGTAGCAAGCCATACCAACAAGAGATTTTGAATCAATTGGTTGAGGTAGTGTAATCCGGTTTAAATAAACAACGTTTGTGGTACGCACACTATCATGATGGGAACGCGCGTAAGCCGATAGTCGATGAAATTTTTCATACTCCCCAGTCTGAAATATTAGCATGAATATGGTGTGTACTTTTTTGGACATGTATCCGGATATTCGAAAACTAGCTTTAGAGTACTTTGTAACTTCTTCTGATATACGAGAGAAACATGCATACTCATTATTAACAAGCGGGACATTTTCTGCGATAAATCTTGTGAAAAACAAGTACTCATCAAATAAACCTGAAATAAAAATTTTCTTTTCGGCTATCGTTTTCGCTATTTCTGCTAGACTTGTTAAAGGAACTTGTGAATGTGTAATGTAATCTTGAATCTTGTGGCCCCCTAGAAGTTTTTCTACGTCATTTCTCAGATTCTGTGGGAAAACGCCCTGATAGATTAGTTCCACAAGACCTCTATATGGAACTGACATTTTATAACCTTGGTTAATGTACCATGAGAACGAGTTTGAAAAATCGAGAAGTCGTATGCTGTCTGAAGATATGAAGCTCTGTTAAGTTAAATAAAACAATGTCATTGGTATAAGTAACGCAAATGAAAAACGTCTGTCAAAAGACCTGAAGGAAATGATAATGCCAAATATTAAGCTGTAAATATAAACGCCCTTCTTTACATCTTTTAAAACAAATGCAACTGTTGCAGAAATGCAAACTATAGCAACCCAATTATTCCAATGCACTATTGTTAAAAGTGAGAAATCATAACTAGTATGATTATGATAGTGAACGCAACAAGAAAACTTGAAAATGTCGGGCATAACTTCCAAGTGAGTGTGTGTACTTCCTCTTGATCTTAATATATTTAGAGGTTCCATAGATAAAAGGGGCATCAAAGTCCCACTAATTTCTAAGAACCAGTGGTTGTTGGATTGTTGTGCAGATGACATTTTTTTTGTTGTAAGGGTAAACGTAATATTCAAAACTTTCTGGGCTGATAAAATGCTCAATAAAAATTCCCGATTGCATGATTTAAAGCTATTGTAGATTAAATTTCGGTTGTCGTGATGGCTAGTAAAGCTATCAAAACAAAAGTCATCAGGAATAAGTGATGGGAAAAAATTTACGATGAAAAAGTTAAACGGAAGTAAAAATTGTACAGGGCGGCCATATCCATTGGAATTTAGTTCAAGTGTTTTTCGGTGCAGGGTGTTTTCGTTTCTTACCCGACTAGGTATAAGTTTACCAAAACTATTTTCACAAAAATAACACATAATGTACAAATATTCGTCGACTGGATCAAAAAATATAATACTGGCGTGAAATGGTTCGATATCTAACGTCGGCAGGATATTCAGGTGCGTGTTTATTGCCATCAACTTTTTTCGAATCGATGAAACGTAACTAAAAAATAATACTTCGTCAGAAGTACTGAATCCAGATTTTTCAATTGCATATACTGTTTCGTAAATATTTGCAGTAAAAATAAGAAATATAACTGTTCCGTCCAGATACTTTGAAGTTAGTCTAAAATATCCTGTTTGAAGATCCAAGGCATCTTTTTGTGTTGTCAAATATGCACCTGATATGACAAGGTTTAAACTTGTTACATTGTGAATTGTGTAAGCATGGTTTGGCCAATCAGTGTGTTTCGCGCTATCACTAAAAATATGATGTTGTGATGACGAAACGACTATGTTTATGAGGCAATTGCTTTTTGTCGTAAAAGGTAGATATGGTTGAAAATGTGACTCCACTGACACAAAATTCATTAACAAACTCAGGACAAACATGCAATTTTGCAGTAAGCTATTCATGTCGGCTTGAAGTTTTTGTAATACACTTAACTTTTATAAAACTAATATTCTTTGAAGATTTGAGACTATTGGCTATTAAAGCTGTTACAACTGCAGTCTAAACATTACAAAAATTTCCCAGTTGCTCGTTATGCTGATTAGCTACTTAGGACTTAAAAATCTTTCCTTCATACTCCGTCAAACGTGACACAAAATTACTTCGAAACAAAAGACAACTTGTGTTCCGCTTCAGTGAATCTACTTATGTCATAGTGCCAAATAGTTTAGGGCCAAAATATTTTCAATTTTGTAAAACTGGTACGTCAAAACATGTCAATTGGGTTTTAAATTATTTTTACACTGGAGGGAAGTTTTGCTTGTAAAAAATTCACCACTACACCAAAATGTAAAAATATAATGTCAGTTATAAACAATATTTTGCCAATTGGGGTCACCAAGGTCGAAAATATGTGAATAATTAGAAGCTGCATTTATATTATAGTTCTTATTTGAAACGGTAACTGTCATTTCATATTCAACTCTGTTGCGCCACGAGCAGTATATATACTGATGTTGAGATTTATTGACCGCAGAACAAAGAACCGTAGACAATAAAAAAGCAAAAAAGTCCCCACGAGGTTGAACTTTGTATACCTAATGCAAATTACATTAGGATAATTGAACCGTTTTAAAAAGGACGATATACCTTGTTAAAGGCGTTCGCAAAACATTGTAATTTATTAATTACAATGTTTTAAAAGCTTGGCCTACTTCTTGAAAAATTACTACTGGAACTGCTTTTGATGTATAAGGATGGTTCATTTTTGACTGTTTTTACGAGACAGAAAGTTGTTGCATGGATAACAGCTTGGTGTATGTTTTCGATTTCTTTTACCGTGATTATACAATTCTATGGCTTGCATAGCAAAGAGACCGATGTCTTGTCCACTAAAATGCTTTTCTTAGCTAAGCTTTTAGGTTCAAATTGAGTAAACCTCTTTTCTTCGCTGTGCGCTTTTAATATCAAAAAATATATACTTCTTGTTTGCGTGCCGCTCCAATAAAAATGAGATGGATAAAATGATTTTTAAGCCAACCAATATTTTTGAAATTGTGTCTAATGTGCGTCCTGCATACGTGCTAGGTCAACTGCTCTTTCCAGGTGTACTCATTTGCATGCCAAACAAAGAGAGTTTTTGTCCACAAACGGAACTCACTTCTCTGCTTTGCAAAGCAGCAACAAAACTATTCAATGCTTTGTTATGTTACTAAAAAATAAAAATAAACAATAACTTTACAGCAACATTTTTTAGAATTGTGATTAAAAGATTTTAAAATATTCAAGTTTTTTGGGTGCAAATGGGCTTTCCTTGTTCTATTTTCTATTTATTTTCAGTACTTTACATGTCCTAATTAATACACATTCAAATCACTAAAAAACTTCCCTGAGTTCGTTTAAATGTTAAATAAGTCAAGCTAATATCAACCAGCAACTATTCGGTGCAAGAACAAGCACTTCACTTTTCTCTCATCACTTTAGCAGCTTGTATGGTAAACAACAGTATGACTTCAGTCTTGTGTGTTTTAGTGCACAGAGAACTTTTCATAGAGTTCACTCGTTCACAAGTTTTATGTATTTTATTTATGTAGAACCTCCACGCGAAGATTGTTACACATTGTTAGATATTTAAAGCACACAACGAAGAAAAGAGGGTTACTCAATTTTTAACATACAATTCGCTTTGATAATCAAGATCCTACAGAAGACTGAACGTAAAATAACTGAACCGGAATTGTCTTTTAGCTATAGGCAGTCAAAGTAAACCTGTGAATAAACAATAAAATTCGACAACATATTTTCGTCACTGTATATTGTGCACTTAAAAGAATACTATCACACTTACTCGAAAAAAAACTAGCTTGAAAATATAACCATAAATTGCATTTTGATACGGAGATTATGCATGTAATAACGAAAATCAGGAATGCTCACCTCACAATAATCTACGTTCATATAGTGCACTCACGAGGAAATTCCAGAATGTGTGACCGGAGTTATGCCTTCATACTATGCATGGTAAAATTACTGTATGGGAGTAGTTAGCCCTCATATTCACTTTTCCTGAATGGGCCCTTAATCCAAAGTTAGATGCTGATTTTATTTTCAGGCAATCAAAGCAGGTGTACTAAAAGTTTAAGTGTCCGTTATAGGTCAGTACAACTGAGCAGTCAGAAGGATTAAATTTGTTGATTAGTATAAATTTAGTCATAAAAACCGCTTTGATTACGTAACCATGGAATTTAAAAAAGTTCGACAAATGTGAATTCAATAAAATGGTTTACCATTTGATAAACTATGGGTTGACGATTCTTTAGTTGTGAATTGTCAATATTAATTTGAAAAAGCTTTGCGTGAAATGTAAATACAAAAAGAATTTCAGTGAACCCTTTGTGCCCAAATAGTCTAATTCTTAGTTGTTCGCAACTTATAAATCAACTACGTCTACAAGCACATGATGATTAGTTAAGAATTTAATCTGATTGAATATTTTAAATCGTGAATTCTTAAGGTCATTTGAAAACTTAATCAAGATTGCCAAGTCATTTTGATCGAAGTGAAACACAAAAACGGTTTCTTATTTGCCCAAAGTATTTTTATTAATAAAATAGTTTCAAGAATTTTCGAACCCATATTCAAGAATTTGTGACGTATATTTAAGAATAAGTAACGAATATTCGGGACTTTGGGAATTCAAGAATTTTGGAACGTGTTTTTCAGCATTCCGGAACGTGTATTCGAGATTTTTGAAACGTAAATTCAAGAATTTAGGAATGTATGTTCGAGAATTTTGGAACGTACATCCGAGAATTTTTGAACGTGCATTCGAGAACCTTGGAACGTACGGTCGAGAATTTTGGAACGTACATTCGAGAATTTCGGAACGTATATTGGACATATTTAAAAATTGTATATTACCTATTTAAGTGGTCGGTTGGAATTACAAAGACCGGCTTGATCTTTTTGGAATATATAATATTCGAATCCGAAGAAATACAAAAGCGATTAACGTTGGTTACGATAGTTTTATCGATTTTTAATTCCCTTTGTTCTTTTAATGCCGAACGAATTTTTCTTTTAAAACTTTGTCAAAGTTATGATTGTTGACCTCAATTAAAATAATCGGTGGCGAATCCAATATTTGGGGGTTTGAAATAATGTAATGTCAATCTAAGATATTTATGTAAAAGCTTATAAAACTTCAATTCTGCTTAATTGAACTATTTTTCAAAGATCTTTGTATGGTATATTAAATTTTGTTCAACGTGATTAAACCGAATTAAAATCAAAATCTTCAGACGCAATATATGATTATAACACTTTAAGTGTAATTCAAAACTAATAAAATTGTTGCTGAAATTACGGTTATGAAAATATTGCGAACGTTTTACGAATCTATTAGGTTATTGTTCAAAGCAGCTGATTTTTTTGTGTAGTCTACTATCAAGACCAACGTTGATACGATCTTTAAAATTAAATCACATATATTACCTCGATTTACCAATACGTAATCAAAAAGTTAACAAAACATTCTTCCCGGGCCGGGCCTACCGTTGTTTAGTAACTGTGTGAATGGTATTTTCCAGGATACATTTAAAGTGCTATCCTAAGCTAATCCACTGCGCTTGATTCACTTTTTAAAAAATTATTGTGTTTTTTCCTATTGTAATCTTTATTCAAAAAATTCGATTTTATAATTAACTACTAGTCCAAACACTCACATTACCGACCATGCCTTAAGCTCTCAGCCTGTGCTACTAGCAGAATATGCGGTAGCCTCATAATTGGTTTATGAACGAGAAAGCTTACTAATTTATGGTAAAAATTGTTTTATTGTGCTAACACTCAACTAGTATACACGTTTAAACTTTTTATCACCTTTAATTATTTCTACCTTAGCGTTACCTGGCTTTTACATTACCTGACTTGAAAGCTTGAAAGTAATCATCAGCATGAAACTTTTGACTTAGGGCCCATTCAGAAAAAGTGAATATGAGGCATTGCTACTCCAATAAAATACTTTTACCATGCATGGTATGAAGGCATAACTCCGGTCACACATTCTAGGATTCTCTCGTCAGTTCAACGTTTAAACACGCGTGCTTTTTACTGCATACACTCTCAGGAGAGTAGAGCAGCTCCGTTGTTGAGGAAATTAATTGGTTAGTTAATTAGTTGTTGTGCATTTAATTAACGTAGCTTGTTCTTAGGTGTACATTCCGGAATTTGGTTAATATATTCGTAATCCCATGCACTAGTAAATATATATTTTAAGCAATTTGGTTTCTAGTAAATGGGAAAAATAGGATCCTTGTTAGTAAATTTCCACAAGTTGATTGCCAGTTGATTTGTATTGATCGATTTTATGCAGACCACAGTGGCGCTTGAGCCAGCTCGCTCCTTCACGAGACTTAAAATTGCATTACACCACATCTACAAATTTGTATGGTGTTAAAAGCCCACATCTAAAAATTAGCATGGTGTCAAGAACCCACATAAAATTACTGTAGCGATTAAGTTTACACTATTAAAATCATTGTTATTTACCAACTAATTATAAATAAACAATTTAATTAAAATGTTTACCCTAAAAAAACGTTTATATGATTAGGAAAACGCAGCACACACAAAAGAATACTGCTTGCTTGCTCTCCCTTCAAACTCAAATAGTAACATGAAAATTAGATGGAGAAAAGAGATGGGAAATACTCAGGTTCGGGTGAAGCTTGTTTGTACTGCAAACTCTGTACTATATAACCTTAGAGATGTCA
>JAQFXM010004613.1:0-16728 GCA_034693345.1 Entomobrya multifasciata
TCTTGCTCAGTTGCAAGCTGTCCATTTTTTCGGAATGTCATCCACGATAAGGCTTTTTTCAATAGATTGATGCGGTCAGGGTTTACAGCTTTTGGAGGTAGAGTTTGTTGTAATGTGATTGGGCACAAAAAGAAAAGGAGGACTAGCATAAATGCGGAGTGTGACATGATTCGAAACATTTTGTGAAGAAAATGAAACTTGTATTTAAAGATTTTATTGGACCACCTAATTCAAATTTCTAATAAACCAAAATAATATTTTTTGAAAAATGAATCGACAACTAACTATTCCCTTGGAGCCAATTAAATGAAGTTAATGAAAGCAACGTAGTGTAAAATGAAATGCAGTTTTTTTGACAATTAATTATTTGAACCGACTAAAGCTTCATAAATAAATGCCGAGGTAATTTTTTTAAAAGTAAAGCAAATATGGAAAAAGATATGGTCAATTCATTGACGAATGTGCCACAACAAGTTATGATGGTTTATTTCGTTGTTCTCATAAAATAAAATTGTAAGAAATTTATTTCAACCGAAACAGTATATTTATCATCAATACCGAATTGATATTAACTTTTTCGTAATTAAGTCCTCATTCCATAAAATTAATCATTCCAATTAGCATGACCATCCTCATGACCATGTCAAGATTATTTTCCGCTACTCCTGCCTCCTGAAACCCACATTTATCAGTATAGCAAGGAGGCTTTTCAGGATTCACGACCACCGGCTTCTGCTGTGGATCTAGACCAGTTGAGCCCGTGTTTTTTGTCGTGCATTCATTAACTCGATCAAGATAAAAAATGCACCAATTAGACTTCTTACAGTCCCAATAACTCCCTTTGTAATGTTTGTTGATTTTTGTCTTTTCACTTTCTACGGATTCTCTTACATATATAGCGTCCACTTGTTGGCAAGTTCCTACAAATTTTAAATAAATTTTAAAACCGTAAAATCTGTTTAAAATCAGCTTCTGTACAGTTTGGTTTTACCGGAAGTGACATAGCAGTAATCCGAAGTATACTGTTTTCCTTGGTAGGTCACCTTCCGAGGGGCAGTCCTTGGGAAGCACTGACAAGTCCCATTGTTTGTGCATTCAAGTAATCTTGTCCGATCGCAAATCCCTTTATTCCCTGCCACCTCATTCTGGATGTTTCGAAGTTCTGTTATCATTTTGTACAGGTTACTCTCATAATTCCCATATCTAATTCTTGTTTCGAATGTATAGTCACACTTATCTCCTCTTCCCAATCTTGAGTAGTTTGGTAATTTTGCCAGCTCATTCTTAACTTTATTTTCCAGGTATGACTTTTCACATTTGCCCATTCCTCTATTTACATCAAGGCTCTGACAATTACGGTAAAACTTTTGATTGGGGTCCTTGAGTCGACAAGTACTGCTGTAATAGATTCCCTGATAATCCCCATAGTCCTCATGGCAGCCTCTATCCGGAGGACAGTACCCGTCCTCCAAGACGTCGTTGTCGGTACTTGGAGCAGCATTTTCGGAGCCTGGAGGCGGTCCAAGTTTCGGGTCGCACTCAAGTTCCACAAGCTCAATCAAATCTCTTCTGTAGTCGTCTTCTTGTCTGTTTTCCTCGTTTTCCAGGCTCCTTTGGAGCTTTTCATGCTCCATAAATTTTTCCGCAAAATCTTTGCTCACATCATCTTTCTCAGGTATCTCCTGACATGTACCTTCGTTACCAGCTGCATCAGTTGGAGCTTGGATAACACATTGCAAGGCAGGCTGGACATAGATAACACCGCCAGTTCCAATTCGTTTCTGAAGTGTGTACACCCTGCAAGGTATCTTTGCTGAATCAGTCGTAAGGTTGGCAACTTGTTGTAATTTGTTCTTGAGCTCTACTTCTGTTGCTACATAATCTGGCCCCTGAGGTGGTGGAGGTGCTTCCAAACTGTGAAAAAATTTCCAGGCCTCTAGAAACGTCTCAGTTTTTGCAACATTGCATCTTTCGTCCTTTTTAGCCATGTAAGAATACGAGACAAACGGACCAAAAACCTTGCTCAAGTATTCTCTGTAGAAATCATAAAGCTTTCCACTACGTAATGGGGTCGTGGCAGGGGATACAAAAGCGATGAACATAGGATCCCATGGACCATTGCTGTTGGAGACTCCGTAAGCGCCAGATTCGTGAGCACATAGTCCTACTTTTGGAGACACTGTGCGACTTCTAGGTCCAAAGTTGTAGCATGTGTAGCCGCCAAGTACGCCTATATAATTACTAGTCCCTCTTTTTGGTCTACACTGACCGGTATCACCGTACAAACCTATGGTACACTCGGTGCCAATGTCAATTTTCCAACGACCCTTATCCCATGGTCCATCATTATTTAGGTAACATCGAGTAACATCATTAGAAGTCGACTTGAAACGACACTGAGTTCCCAGCTTGCAGCTCAAAGGTTTTTCTAAATTGAATAGCATCACGGGCAAGAGCTTCTTCAAGGCTCCGTAGTTGGAATTTGGATCATGATCCAAGTCGATCAATGAACAAATCTCGTTTTCTTTAACTACACATCTTTGTTCTGCCGTTGATTCTTGGGAAATTGGCCCTATTTCTGATCCTTCAGGACACTCACATTTCCTTGTTTGGGTATTGCACACGAGACCTTGGCGGTAGTCACAATACTGACGACTTCCCTCTTGGCGTTTGTCGTAGCTTTTAAAAATGAATCTCTTGAGTAGTCCATCGGTCACAGAGTTATTGGAGATCTCCCGGTATTCCCGTACAAAGTCAGGATTACATGCATCATTTATCTGCAAGGTTAGTTTTGGGTAAACACCTTGTTTGAAGGCGGACACCAAAGTTCGGTAGTATTTGGATTCGATGTAGCGTTGCTTCACGGCTTCAAAGAAGGGTTCAAGTTCTTGTTCACTCAGAAGTTCTCCATTTTTTCTCAAGGTCATCCATGGTAGGGCATCTTTAATAATCTGGATACGTTCTTTATTAAGTGCTTTGGGGGGTAGAGATTGAAATGTGGTTTGGAAGTAACTAAAAGTTGTGAGGAAGACAAATACGCGAATTAAAATGATTCGAGACATTTTTGCAAGAACACTACACTTTATGTGTATTAAAAGTGTCTGAATTATAACAGCAAAAACTCAGTAATTAAACTATTCAAAAATAAAGAATTCAAAATATATTTTTATCCATCGGAACGAGGTAAAAATTGTAGCTAATATTTCCTTGGAATCGCAACTAAAAATTAGGAATAATCTTTCTATTAAATTTTCATTGCTTAATTTGTATATTGAACTGACTTTTCAAAAATTATAGTACAAAGTAATAATTTGATGATTATTTGAGGTTAGTAAAGTAATAAAGCGGCACGAACGAGCTCAAAATGCAGCAGAGAGATCAAATAAAAAATGAGCCGATACAAATGATAATGTGCCTTCGGGGCATTGTGAGACTTTAGGATTCAGATTTGTAATCATAATCAGTTTTATTTGATATCTTTAAAACATATAGATCTCTGAAGCTAATATACAATTTACCATCCAGCATATTTTTCTCAATTTATACACACAAATATCCTGATGATAAGTAAGTTCAATCATAAAATTATGTACATGCATCCACAAACAAACCCATCATATCAATCTACCAATTTATGAAACATTGACAGCAGGAGCAGCAGTTTCCGGCTCATTTTTTTCTTCATCCACAACAACCGGATTTCTATTAGGGTTTGCCTGACTGTTTCCATTCCCATCCACAAGGACAGCGCCATAATGAACCGTTTCCTCGGTCCACACATACCAAGTGACAACTCCAAGAAATATCCACGGCAGAGGCTTGAACAGATAGAACATTAGCAAAGCTTTGATAAAAACAAAGGAAAAGAATGCCAGTGCTTTGGTGGTTAGAAGTATTCCAAAAAGCCAAGAGAGAATCAGTGTCCTTGCCCGCTTCCGCTGACAAGTGTACTCATTTATCATGACAACTGTGATGATACCCGGACCGGATGAGAAGACAATGGTGGTCACGACAGTACCTGCGACCACTATCGCTGCAGCAATTTGATTACTTTGGAATATTGATTTGCTCATTTCCATGTTGATTGTTGCCACAACCGAGTTTGCAAAGTAGAGCAAGCCCAGGATCCAATAGTAGCAGAATAAAACTGCTCGAAGTTTGAACAAGCTCAGATTTTTGAAGTAGACGATGGGAATGAGATGTGAGAAGATGTTAATGATCAGGTATACATTTACAGAAATTCGGAGAGGTATTCCAAGAGCCAATCCATGCAAGAAACCGATAAACAGAAAGACTGCGTTGTAAATTGTGAAAAGCAGGTAGAGAAATGCCAGGTACATGGTCCGCTTTGAAGACTTGCGTTGACTTTGGTCCTTTTCTATTTCTTCGAGTTCTTCGTCCACTTGGTCTGTTCCACGCAGTTCCCTTAAAACTGTGAAGGACAAATTGATATTTTATTTTAAAATAATTTGTCATAAATTTAATCATAAATTTTTAATTGTACCTCTCTTAGCTTCCTCTGTATTTCTCTGTTGAAGCACCAAGAAGGATGGTGGCTCCGAACAACATGTCATCAAAAGTGTAACTTGACCCAGTCCGGCAAGAAGGGAAAGAATTCCGGAAGTTGCCCAAGCCCAATAGTTCATTGGATTGTAGAGCATGGGAGGTAGTGTGCTTGATACAATGTATTCCGCACCCAATTTCATGAACATGTAGAAAGCCATAATGGATAGGGAATGGATTTTTGATGACTTTGGAGCAAGTTCAAAAACGTATAATATTCCAAGGACGGTTGACAGCCCAGAGTGGAATCCATCGACAAGTTTACTCAGCACGGAAATCCCGATCATCATGTATGGCGCTTTGGTCTCGTGAGATGATGCTGTGGTAGAGCTGTTGGTGGTGGTGATGCCGAATTGAGCGCACCAATCGCCTGTTGGGTCGTCATTCAAGGAAAAGTAGATTGTGCCATAGATTGTTGAGGAAAAGTGGAGAAAGATGGCAACAAAGCGGAATATGTTGGTGTAGAGAATTCCCCGTTTTCTGTATTTCATTTTAAAACAATAACTCATTAGGCTCGTCACAATTAAATCTGTCAAAGTAGCTTTTATAGTTTTCCAAGCTTACCTTCCATAACGCTCCGCCACCGGCCAGGCAAAAACCAGACCAATCACGTGGGCGAAAGAATGACAACCATCCGTTACCGTTGAGGGAGTAAAAAACTGCCTGAATATCAAAAGATCTTGGTCCTCGGAGGAGTATCCTTTTTCATGAAAAGGTCTCTCCAGCTATAATAACACCAACACAAAGTTAATTAGTTAGTTAAAGTTCAATTAGCAAAATGACACTGCATTCCATTTCAAATTTCAATTCTTAAAGTGTTCAAACCTCACTAAGGTCCTTGATACGAAGCGGGATACTTGGATCACCAAAAAAGCTAACGCTAAGCGTAACAGCGATAATCGCTGTAATTAGCCTGCCATTTAAATGGCAAGTAACCATGATGACAAATATATATATTTCCTGAGTTTTAATTTTTATGCAAAACTTGAGTATATTTGTTTTACGAATAAGTCATTTTTTTGTCGTTTTCTGTTGAAGAGAAAATTGAAAATGGCAACTGGTGGTGGTAGTACATACGAAGATATAAAAAGAAGAAAACTCAGAAATTTCCTTCGGATCAAGGACCACTTTGGTTCCAAAAGAAGAGAAAGCAACATTCAATTTTACACATCATCTGTCCATCCTACGCAAAAAACGGAGAAAAGGTTTAAAAAAAGGATTTTTCTTATACGCACGCACCAAACAGCCTACCCGTATCTCTCCGGAAAAAGCGATATATAGGTATATTAGGTTCTCTGAAACTAAGTGTGCTATTTAAAAACATGTATTTAAGAGAGATGAGGTGCTTTTTTTGTGGTCCATGATGCATGTGAAATACAAACATGGTATCAGTCAGTGCTGCTGAGCATACACTTATAAAAAAGAGAGGAAGATGAAAAAAGAAAGGATGCTGAATTTATAAGCTGTCTACTTTCCCTGGCATGCTTACATTCAAATAAAACGTGCAAACAAATATTTCATTCAAGGTGAAAGCATTTCGCATGGCAAAGTACAATAATATTTTCTTGTACTTACTTTCGCTGTCCAAAAAAACAACTCATCATCATAAATTTCGCTGCTTCATATTATTGATCTAATAGGTAGATAATTTGATGATGATGAAGTGTTTTTGTACGCTTGTTGAGAGAATTTGTGTGGGTTAGACTGAGAGATGACCTCAATTCTTGATTACAGCATCGAACCAAGAAATACATAAATGTGCATAGATAAAACATATAGTTGACAAAAAAAATCCAAAATGATCTAATTTGGTTTAAGTAACTTCCTGTCGCTCTTTGAGTTTTGACGCACAAGCAAGCGCTGCTGTAAGCGCTGGTTATATTTCGTTGAATATTCTGAACTTAGCTATTCTGTCTGATTTCATCAAATTTATGTGTATACTTTATTAAGGCTCTAACTACTTTCCACTATTTTATAAAAACTCCATCACGTCTTTTTTATAGAGCCCATCGCCTCAGAATTTTTTCATAATTTAATATACCAGCTAAAGTTTCAGTTCAGTCGATATCCAGATCCAGAAATATGTTTGGTACGAAATGCAATTTTGACTTGGATTTTTTCAGATCTTTAGATTTTCCTTGATTTCCAGATTTTATTTCTTCTCACCGTTTCTGACTACAGCCAACAGCTGCAATTGATGTTGTGCATAGTCTCGATTACGAAAAGATTAATTTGGATAGTTTTAACTGCTCAAATTAATATTTTCTTGCATATCAAGACACTCCTCAAATATTTGAGGGGGTTAAACGACTATAAAACTCATTTTTCTCGTGTAAAGATTGTCGTACACCTCAGATTGGAGCAGTTGATTGTTGTGGGCGAATAGACTGAAAACTGTAGAACGATTAGAGATTAAGATATTCATTATATTATTTCATAAAAAATAAGCTTCAACTCTAAAATTAGGTTGTAATATAATAAAGACTTGTACTGTTGAAAGATTCAGTTTTTGCCAGTAGTTTGGGAAGTATATATAACCCAAATTCTAGTTCTAACAAATTCTTAAATTTAAAACAATTTGATGAGTACTAATTTCTCGATTTTTTAATGATAAATTATGGCGTGGTATTACTTATTTTTATAGAACCATAACGAGTATTTAAATATCGTCAACTTCTTGCGCCTTTCATATCCAAAAGAACATAATGCTTAAGGATTTATCATTAAGATATATGTATGTACATATGTAATTTTACTATTATGGTATAGTTTCTTCATCTTTACTATTGTATTGTAGTCGTTTCCAGTAAAACAATTTATGTTACAACAGTACAAGAAAATAGGAAAAGTGGAGCGATTGCTAAATGTTTAGCTCATGTCTTCGTTTAGATTAACATGTACACTCCAACTTAGTATCGAAAATTGATAACCATGAAAATAATGGTATACACTAACATAAATTTTTGATTGATGTCGGCTAGTTAATTTGAGAAGAACATTCAACACAGATGCTGTTATTTAAAAAAAAGAGTTATCAGGTAAAGTTGAAGTTGATAGCAAGAAGAGAAATGGAAAAGATAGAGAAGTGACACCGTTTTTTGGAAGATTTTACGTCGTAATAATATTGGTTACTTTATTTCCTTGGATTCCAATTTTTCTTGTTATTTTTACGTTTTATCTGCTAAAATTTGGTTTGAAAACTTGAAGACAATGCGTGTCTCTGCCGATTTTGCACTGTAATTTTGGTATCTATTGAAACAAAGTAACCAATATTCTAATACATAGGAGACATACCCCGCCTTTCAAATCATCATGCTTGTCGTCTCCATTTCTTTATACCTCAATTGTCACCGTATTTTCAAGGTGATTCGCATGGATTAAAACAACAAAAATGCTTCCAAGTTGACCGGCTGGACTGCTGGAGCACGTACATAAAGGAGTATATTTACGATTGTTTTCCTTATGCTTATGGCAATATGACATACATTGTTTAAGGCATAATCAATAAAAAATAGTAAATTTTATGTGGTATTTATTTTTCTTCATTTCCACAGGTACAAAGCCAGAATGTCTGAGCTCTCTCAAATATACGAAGTAAGTTTATTAGCTTGATTGTTGCTTCAGATTGATTGTTGTTACTACTGCGATTAAAAAACAAAGTCTGATTAAATTTTAGTGGGAATCAGGAAACCACTTTAACAAATAATATGCATAAAGTATTTGTATTTTTATTTGGGGATTAAATATACTGTTTCCCAATATTTTACAGCTTAGCGTTTCAATGTAGAATTACATGTTGATCGTTGATCTTTGGAAAAAATCTTGCGTGAATGTAATGTAGTTAAGATGGTATCAGTTCAATTATTTACTGAATAAAGGACATTTATACGAGTGTTTAAGCATTTATCTGCTAATTTGTTTCAAGATGTAACTGATTAAGTGATTAGGCATGAAATCAATGCACTTGACAATGTGTTTATAAAGTTGATTAGCAATAAAAAACTGAAGTGTCGTAACTAAATCTTTATCAGAGTACGCTCAGGCCACGATTTACAGTGTTGCTTGATATTGAAGCACATTTCATAATAAGACCCCATAATTTACACATTGTATTATATTGCCAATTTAGTACCGTTCTCAGTTTATTCAACTTTTTCCTACTAAATGAGATACTGTCATTCATGTCATATGGCAGAAATTACACGCATTGACAAAGTGATAGGCACTTATTTGCCACCTTTTTAATGAGTATGTTATGTTGGATACTGGAAAGCAACAAAATAGCAGATTTTCAAATACATAGGTTTATATAATGATTGAACGAAGTAAATGATATCTCAAAATAATGATTCAGTAAACCTGTGCATCTATAAATCCCAAACTTCGGATTCCAGCTTCAAATTCATGAACTTTCGTTCCTTTCTGAACTCAATATTAGTACCATCAACTTAATTGGATCATTACAATATTACTATTAGCTTTACAAAACATTTTTCCAAAATGACATTTGACGAAGTATCATACAATACTGTATACATTTATTGGAAATTCCAACCGGGCGGACGGAAACTCATACACACATAAAAACTCATATCAGTTACGATATCGTATTTAACTTGCATTTTCGTACAATAAAACATGCCTATAAAATTTTCGTTCAACGTTCAACAGGTAAAACAACTCATCTGCTAAAACTGCATGTGACGTAGACAAAAGATGGAAATTTTTGATAAGCTATCTCTGAGCTTATCTCTGTTATGTACATACTTCTACTTCCCTGGGTTTTGCACAGTAACGTGACAGCCCATAGTACGAATAACTTTGAAGAATTAGCACGTTCTACCTTTACGCGCAATATTATCCATTCTTAGTTCTGATAAACGTTAGTACTAAAATCGATTTCTTTTTTATCGGGCATTTCTGACTACAAGTTTTTTATATTATTAAGATTTTATTAAAATGGCGCCTTTTAAAAACGTAATTTTTAAGGTGCTCATCGGGGCAGTTTGCTTAGTGTTCCTTGTTGACTCAGAAGAAATTGAGTTAGCGATTTCACATTGCAATGATGTCAGTGGTCAAATTGAAGCTTTTGAGGTAATGATTCAAAGTCTTTTGAAGCTTCTACAAAATTTTCCGATTATTGATGTATAATTGAATAATATTTTGATACATAGAAAAATACTCATGACTCATCAAAAGCCCCTAAACCATGTCCTGATGCAAATGGAAAAGATTGTATTGGTGGATTTACAAACTTAGTTCATTGGCTTTGGCAAGATACGGGTGATGACTTTGACTTTACAAATGTAGCTCCTAAGAATAATTTAAGGTTGATTAGTGGAAACATAATTGGTGGAGAAAGTGGATGGATATCAGCAGTTCAAACTGGCTGGAGTGATTATGCAGACAGTGTGAAAACATTTATAAAACCCCACTACATGGTAATTTTTGCAACTCATTTTCAGATTATATTTTAGAGCAAATATTTTACCAGAATAATTTAATTTTAGGCTCTTGGAATGAAAGAGTTTGGAGCTGGGTTACATCAAACTATTACCTTTACTGAGAAACTTACAGATCTGGATACTACAGTACAGGTAGCGAACACTTGTGACACGGAGGATTATACTGATGACGAACAAAAGTTTTGTACATTAATGGGATCTAAATACTTAAAGCATTCTATTCAAAATCGCACTACTGAGCACGATATTGGTATCATTGGGTTCGTAACCCCAACGGTTGAGGTATACTTTTTCTTATAAATACTAAAATATTTAAGCTTTACGATTTACTAATAAGTTTCCCATTTTTAGAGGTTGTCCTTGCCTGGAAAGCTAAAATTTTCAGATATAGTAGAAACTATAAAAAAGATAACTGAGGACGCAAAGGATATTAAAACATTTATTGCTATCGGCGATGGAAGTCGCGCCATATCTGAACAAATTATTGATAGTGTTCCCAAAGTAAAGCTAGTCATATATGGGTCCGGCTTTTCTAACACCAACTCAAGTATGTCTATACAAAATAGAGACACTAGCAAGGCCTTTTACGAATATATAAATTTGTTAAAGGCCTTGGACACTAGGATGCATTTAAGCACATTTTTACAAATTAATTATATTTAATATTTTTTCTTCAATTATAGCCGTATATCCAATAGAATACAACGGTGGTTTTATAGCAACGGCCGGAAGATATGGTTCATCTGTTGGAAAAATGCATTTTCAAGTTGATATAGACTCAGGAGACATGACACTAAAAAATAAACAGTTAGTAGAAACGGCAACACCTGATAAACGTAAGTTATCAATTTCTACATTTAAAAAAAACTCTTGTTGATTTTTTTAAAACTAGCTTCATGATTTTTGTAGTCAGGAATGAGGCCGAAGCAGCCAAGAAAAAGATAGCTGAGTGGGAAGATAAAATAAATGAACAAAAAGGAAAACCAATAGGAAACTCCCGTTATAACTTGACGGGTGGAGAAACGTGTTGGCGAAAAGAATGCGAAATTGGCAACTTAATGACTGATGCAGTAGTTCATTGCGTTTTAAGTAGATTTAACATAACCGAACCATTCCCACACGTTTTGCATTCAATATGGCATGGTGGAGCATTTTTTGAGGACACGATTAATGGAACGATAAGTGAATTCGATGTTCACAAATTGCTTCCTTACCATAACAATGTGCATTTAGTAAATATTACAGGCAGCAATCTTAAAAAAGTATTTGAAGCCAGTGCCACGGGTATTGACCCAGAAAAGTTCGGTCACAAGGATTGGCGTCAATTTTTACAAGTCTCCAGTAAATACTCTAAAAGCTAACTTAATTATTTTTGAAGTAACTCTGAGTAAAAGTTGATTTACAAAAAAAATATAAATTAAATTTTTAGACGGTTTCGAAGTTTTTTACGATACCAAGTCGGATTCCCCCAAAGTCACTTCTATCAAAATAGTTCATGACGACAATGGAGTTCCAGAGTTTGTTGAATTGGATGACAAAAGGGAGTATCATTTGGCTATACCCACTTATCTGTTTGAAGGACGTGGGGTGTATGATTTTGCGAAAGATCTTTGGTCACCTGATGTAATTCCTCCAGCAGAGGAATCAAGCTTAAATGGTAAAACTATGCAAAGTTTTAAAGAAAAAGATTAATTTTATGTGATTTGATTGGGAATGATAGTAAATTTTTCGATACAGTATTTGACGACGAATGTCTGGAGAACTATATTAAATCGATGAAACACATTTCCGTGGGATTGGAAGAAAGAATTTGGATTAACAAGGATAATGGGGATGGTGGATCAACTGAGGCACCAGGCACTACTCCAACCCCCGCCCCCTGTACAACCCCAAACCCCGGTACAACAAGTGCTCCGGGAACGACAAGTGCTCCGGGAACGACAAGTGGTACTACTCAGGATCCTTGCCCTACTACTCCTCCCGACGGAACCACGCCACCATCACCAGCACCAGCAACTTGTCCAAAAAGGCAAAAAGCTGCTGTCACTGTAACATGTAAGAATTTCAATAAATAATTACCTATTTTTAATCAACAAACTGAATTAATTAGACCGGTAACTAAATATTTTGAATTGAATGGTTAAAATACACAGTGACCATCGTTTTCTACACAATCATACTGGCTATTGGATACGTGGGATATTTCTATGTACTTCCTCGCCTTCGCAGACCACCACTTTCGGAGCAATATCCTCCAAATCAGTTGTAAAAAGCAGCTGAACAGTAAAAAAAATCACTTGTTGTAATCCTTATCAATTTAAATTGATGATAAATGATAATTAAAAGATAATTTGTGAGAAAGAGGAATGAAATCTTTGGCATTGAATTTGACCTTCATTTCAAAAGTTAGCATGCAAAAGTTTGAATCACAAATCGTCTCTCATAGAAATCAAAGGCGAAGTCGATTTCGAATTTATTTTTGGTGCGAATTTTCAAAAATACGATTTTTTTCTGCTGACTTTTCGGTGTCACTTGTCAACTTTGTAATCTCATTTTGTGTCTTGTGTCATATGTTCTAAAATTTAAGTACTTTGAGCAATTAACTTTTTAAAAGTTTATAAATAGTTAGCGTGAGTGGTCATAATGAAGGAGAAAACAGGTGAGTAATTTTAATTAGCGATTTAAATTTAATGTTGATATGACCATGAACATCTGTTGAATAGTTAAGTAGTTGTTTTTGAAGCATTTATTGACTACTTTAATCAAACATTTAATTTGTAGGTGAATTTAACGGCCAACAGCCCAAGTGGGAGGCAAAGACAAGTGCACTCCAGTTCTTGAAGCATGGAGCTATTTCATTGCTGATTGTGGGGCTTTTCTACATGATGGGCTTTTCTACTATGTGTAAGTTGTCAACTTTAAATGTTTGTCATGTGATTAAAATCTTAAATCAGCTAATTGTCATTGAATAATTTATAATTGCGATTTTTAAAGGGGACGTTGAACGTGAAGTGAAACTGGCTGACATTCCGGAGCTTACCTTTAGAAGTGGGGAGTGGACCACAGGTCGTCTATCTAAAGACGGTCCACAGCTTCAATGTGTATCAGACAGATCTCCTAGTCGCCATTGTAGTTCGGGGGGCACACCAAAAGAAGTTCGGTGTTACAACAAAGGACTGGATGGAAACAACAAAGTGATTGTAAGTTAACAACTAAAATCAAAGTTAACTTTTTGAGCTTGCTCCTGATGTGAGATTACCTTTTTTTGTGGCAGTGGGATTGCAAGGCAGACTTTGAATTCCTTCAAAGGAACACATTCAAACAGATTTCTATCAATTGTGAAGGCTCCTACAGATATCCAGATGAATATGCCATGAAAAGATCATGCTACGTACGTAAACTATTGTTCAAAATGCATAGAAAGTCTAAGGTCATTAATCGCTTGTCTTTTGCTTGTTTTCTAAAAAAAATCTTGCTTTTATAGTTGATTTACAACGCTGAAAACTTAACTGATGGTTATAACGTCAACTATCTAGGAGTTGTTGTGATTACCATATACATGTGTTTGCTTCGCGTTATCTATGGCGAATGGTCTACAACTAAAGCCAATAGGTAATAATAAAATTCATCATTTCAATCATTAAGTTATGTGATTTTGTACAAACTAAACTATCAATCTAATTCATTTTTTTTTAATTCCAGTTCCACCACAACCAACGGCCCAAATGTGGAAAAGACCGTCTGGTCCTCTACTGGGGAAAAGGTAGAAAGTATGAGGCAGGAAGAAATTGAAAAGGCTACAAAAGCGTTATGGATGCGGAGTGGAGCTATTGGTGGTGTAGTGGCTAGAATATTATGGGGATTTAATGGCTATGACATGTAAAGTGGTCTAGATTACTGTATTGTTATTGAGAATTTCTAATAATGATTGATTAAATGGTTATATCGTAAATTGAATGTTTTTAGGTTTACACTTGCTGGATGTATTGCTAGGGCTGGATTATCTAGTGCGCTTATCAGCGTTTGTCTTTTGTGCATTTTACTATTCTTACAACGCCAGTTTCAACGCCTTCTCTCCGCTTTTCGCTAGTAAATTACTAAATAGCTTAATAGTTGTATTTACGTGCTAATTATCTAAGAATATATTCTCAATGTCATGTCAAACAGTTCTCGAATATTTGTGGCCCTAAATGAGGCAAATAATTTATATGTAAAAAATTGTATACTAATACAATCTTGTATTTAAATGTGTACATATGTGCTTTTATATTAATAGTAACTAAAGATAATCTATACAATTAAATGTCAGTAAATTTTGTGTATCTCACGGTACCCCATTTTGTCTCAGAAAACAAATTGTTTACACACATTATTTATGAACGTGAAAAGGCAATTTAAATGAATAGTATAAATATAAATTATTACTAAAGTCATAGTCAAACTCTGTTTTCATTTTACTGTTCAATTTGCAAAGAAGAATTTAACAGCCAACTGGTACGAAATGATCATTTGCACTTGGCAAGAAAAGAGGCGAGTGCCTGCGGCATAACTGGTGCCAGAGAGTGTTCTTTACGGATTTATATGACAAATCGGTTTGCACAGCACAGCATAATGCTGGATAGGGTATCCAGTACTTATCAAGTTGGGGGAACATGGGTTACTGATTTTGTTTGATGGGAGGATAGGCCATTGGTTGGTACTGTTCAGTTGTTGAAATTGAAAGCAAGACAGGTTAATCTTAGTTTGAAGAAACTCTAAATTGAAATAAAATTTGATAATTTTAATGACTTAAATAAGTAAATGAATGATTGATGCTTAGGAAAATGTCAATTTTTATGAGTTTCTCAAGTTACCCCATTTTTACCACAATGATAGTTAAGTAAAATGCAAAGTATATAACCAGTGGAAAATCTTAATTGGATATTTTTGATAAGTCAAAGTTGATTGAATTGAAGAAGAAGAAGAGCTTAATGCTTGTGAAAACGAAGAAAACGGTATGTATTTTCAAGTAAACGATGTAGTGTAGTATACTCTAACATGACACATGTCATAGTCATGGCTAAAGCTGGTTTTTTGTGTAATTAAAAGCTGACTGATTAACAATGAGCAAAGAAATCACGAAAGCATTTTAGGTGCAGCATGGTACCCCATAATTTACCAACATATAAGCGCGTTGTCGCTTATCGCTAACACTATCACACATGGTTTGTCATCTCATCTGCAATATCTGCATCTCTGCAAAATCTTATAAATGCCAAATGTACTGCACTGGAGACTTGGAGACTCTGATGTGATGACTACTACGGCTACGCCTCACAGTATTAGTAATACATAGTTGTCATGCAAAAAGCCTTGTAAGAACTCAAGCCAAACAATGTTTTCTGTAATTGTTGAAATATAATGGCCAGTTTATCTGTATACTCATTAAACTGTTCGGTTTGTCAAGGGGAATTTATCAGTAAACAAGAATGGCTAAACCATTTGGCCCAAAATGATCATCTTCGGTTGGCAAGGAGCCAGCACCTGCAGCAGAACTGGGACTCCAGTAATGCCAAGAAGAGTTCCTTGGTGATTTTTGTAACGGATGGCTTATCACAGTGTATTGTTAGGAAGGTTATCCAGTACTTATCGAGTTGGGAAACAGTTGTAACTGATTTTGTTTGGTGGGAGGATAGACCATTGATTGGAATTATTCAGTTTGAAAGCAGGTAAGTTCTCTAGTTCTCTTTGAAAAAAATACTGCAGAAAAATAGTTTTGTTGATTTTAATTACAGTACACAAGTACAGTGCAGTACAAGTAATTATGAAAAATATGTGTGTTTTACTTTAGGAGGCAAGCCTTCAAGATTTACAAGAAAATTAAAAATAGCTGTGTTCACATTGACAACCAGAAATCTCATATTAGAAGAGCGTGGAAACTGCATATACTGGAATGTTAGTGGTAAAATCAATGTGCATTGATTTAAGTCATTTGAGTTTTATATTATGCACAGGTTAAATTAGTATTTTCAACTTATTTAGGGAATGCGATATTTCCAAAGGGCTCTTTAAGTCTACCAGAAGATGTTGGAACACCACCAGCTCCAGCTCCACAAGTGCCACACCCTGTAAACATTGTTTCCTCAATCGTGACTATAGTAGACTTGGAGGAAGTGTTGGAAGGTAGTGCTAATGAGGTCACAAATATCCCAGAAGATTCCTCAAGTCCTGTAGAAATCCCTGTTTCAACTTTACTCCCAGTAAATGTTGTAGAAACTGAAAAGGATTTGGCATTGGAATTGGAAACCGATAGTTTGACTGTTTTACAGGATTTGCCTGACTCCCCACAAGTTGCTGGTCCCACATCACTATCACTCCAACCAATTCCCGACACTGTTGAAACCCCTGGATCATCTAGTTCCAATAATTCACGAAAACGACGCCCTGAATCTGAAGATGAACCAGAATCTCCCACCAAAAAGTCAAATAATGACTCCGTCAAAAGTACAAATTCAAGTGATAATCTTCAGTCAATCATGTGGTCAAACAATTGGAACATTGAAAGATTACCTCACCCCAGTCTTAATGGCTTACCAAAAAAAATTTGCGAACATTCCCTCTGTTACTCGTTTTATTATGTTCGAAAATCAGTTGAAATTAGGGATGAAGACTGTGACATGTGTCAGGAAGCATTGGTAGCTTTAAACGAATTGTTTCTTGG
>JAQFXM010004614.1:0-16727 GCA_034693345.1 Entomobrya multifasciata
TCTAATCATTGCAATGGTACCACCGAAAACTTCGTCTTGCCCCAACTCTATCCTCGTATGTTTTTTTCTCATCTAGCTAGTTTTTGTACTCTACGTAACTCTTCTTCTCTCAAAATTTTATGTAGCGTACGTGCGGGCTGGAAAAGTAAGATACTCGATGCTGCCTCTGAAAACCCATGCATATGAGAATGAGACATAGTCCTTTTAGGGCTCGATATGAAAAGTAGCCAATGTTTTTTCCTTCTCTTTTTCTCTACTTCCAAACTTCTCCGTCTTGTTTTTGCTGAGGAGAATAGAGTGTGTTTTGTGTCGTTGTGTGTACAAGTAAAAGTAGTAGGAGAGAGTGAGAGAGTTGAGCCGAGAGTGTATATGAAAATTTTCCCTATTCTCTATATCAAGTGAGATATTTTACTCTCCTCTCCTGTCTTGTTGTTCCCCTATTTACCTCTATACTAGTAGGTTTTGTGTATATGAGAAAAAGTCACATTTATACCCGGTGCGCCAAGTGTTAGGATCACTCATTTTCTCCGGATTTTACACCAAATTTCTCAGCAACAACGGAAAAAGGTCAAAGGTGAGTATATTTTAACTGATTGTTAGTGTAGTTAAGTGGGTGTCATGCAAAAATTTCAAAGGTTTTCAGAGAAAAATAGAAAAATAAATTGTGTGATAGTACTGACGTGAGTTGGTGTAGGTGTTTTTGTACATGAAGTGTGTGTAAGACAGACAGAGTGTAAAAATCTCGTCTTGTTTGGTGGACCTGTCTTGTTGTTTTGTGTGGTGGTGGAGTAGTGGAGTGTCGTCGTATCGTATAAAAATAGTTAGTAGAGTGTGTATAGTAAAAAGTCAAGTCAAAGTAAAGTATGTTTTATTGACGGCTCTCTTTTTCCCTCCGAGTAAAACTTTGCCGCGATGATGACCGGTTCATGGTTCCCCATCAACATTCATATAGTTCAATATTATCATAATTAATTTTTTAAATGGATGAATGACACTTCACTAAGCATATTAATAAGTTAACAGTGGAATGGTCAGAACATGAAGTGAAAGCGATTGAGACAAAATACGCTTGCTTGGCCAAAGAGGAAAATATCTCTTGGTACATTTTACACATTTTTCAATTTATGGAGAAAATTTTCGACAAGCATTTTAAATCGAAAAACTACCAACAATTATTTAGTTGGAAGGAATTTTGATACAAATTATGTTTTCATGTCTGTTTATTGGTTAAAATATTTTGTATTTGCGATTTCCTGTCTTTTCAAAAAAGATTTTTTTGTTTTTCTGACTGTATTTTTTCTCTACCAGAAAGCATCCGAATTGAAACACAAACTATTTTTTCAGAATGACAACAATGAAAATGTTTAGATGATAATCTTCATTAGATAATCATATCAAAACAAAAAATCACATCATTTTAACACGTTGAGTGAGAAGAATGAGCTAGTCAAGAGAGAACATACATGAATGAAAGTACAATGGTACAAGTGCAATGCACCTCCTCTCTCTATCTATTATTCTCGTATTCATTTTTACGTGTAAATGGGAAAAGTGTATTTACTTCGTGTGTACTCATGTACCTATATACAAATTCCCTCGCTAAATCCAGGATCAGCTATTGCTTTATGTGAACTGATGGGAACTCATCAACTTCGATGAGCATGATGATAATTATTGCTGGTGGAGTTTAAAACAAAATGTCATTTTTGGCCCATTTACCAAACACACACATGACAAAAAGGAGGGAACAAAGTCACATTTCTTTTTAACATCTTACTAAAAAAAGAAAACAAGTAGTTGTTATCTTTTTAAAAAATGTTAATTATTTTACATGCACTTATTAGTCATTCAATATTAAATGCAAATACATCTTGATCTTTTCTTATCTATTTTGTACTCTACAAAATATGCAAATTTATTTATGCACAATGTCAGATAAATTAGAGATGACCTATTTTGGCCATAAAAAATGTATGAATGAAATGAAATTTTCTCTGGTCTCCATTTACATTATTGAACTGAGGTGTCCAGTAAAATCAACCGCGGGAGGGAATGTATTTATCATTAGCTAATTAGTTTGGCAAATTAAAGTTAAGCTTTTCCCTCCAGAAAAAGTTGTTTTTAGGAGTGTCAGTCCAATTTTGCATTAGTTTCGTATAAATTTCAGCGTATAGTCTGTTGCATAACTTGTCAAAAAATTAAAGTGAAGATAAATATATAAATTCCACAGAAAACTGGAAGCAATCAGAGCTACAGTAACTATTCATCATCATCATGGATCTAATGTACGGCTGTGGTTCAGAAATGGACATGTCCATTCAAGAGTTGTTCGAGCAGGACATGCAGAATGAAATCAACAGAATGATGTCCTCTGACCTGGGCATCGATGATCTCATGGGGGACTCCACTCCCCTTTTCCAAGGATTGACTGAAGATGGTTTCGACGAGTTTGACCTCTGTTTCGAGTCATCAAACGCGGAATCATCGATAACAAAAGGTGCAGATCTTTTTGACCCTTTGGGGAACAAGAAGGCAATGGCAGCCGTGGTGAACGTCCCTCTAAAAAGTCAAGTCAGTAGCAGCAATAGTCGTAATAGTAATGGAACTACCACCGTTACAATTATCAAAGGAAGCAATACCCAGTCATCCTTATCCACCGTGACGAAAAATGCTTCAGCATCATCATCAACAGTTACCATTAAACAAAATGGACTAGGAAGGCCGAATGTTCATAGGTTTGGAACCCAAACGCGCACCATTGTCACCACCACTCGCCCTAGTACACCACCAGCCATGCAATACGTTCGAGTTCTAAGTTCAACGGATAGTATGCCCAAGACGTTGAGTTTCGACGAGTCATACGGAGGAGTCATGGTAAGTCATTCTCTCATTTACACTCATCTTGCTATTTACGCTTTTACTGCTTTCATTGCAACAACGCTGCTCTTTGCCACGTAACATATTTATTTCGTCAAATTGACTTGTTGTAATAATGACGATGATGATGAAAACCGCTTCAAAGGAAATATACTTTGATAATAATGAAATTCCGCTTGTCATGTGCATACACTATAAAAACATGTCGGTTACATATATAAATTAACTAGACGTCATTTGGTTCATTGGTTTTACTTTTTATGTGTACGATTCTTTTTGACATAACGATTCTACGAAAGATTGAATGGTGGAACACCTGCTGCTTCCTTCCTTTTAATTTTCACGGTGGCGATGGCTGTATACAAGGTTAGTTGTATGCATGGAAAAAGTCGTCATATTGCTTTCTTGTTTGTGGATGAATGCAATGCTGAATTTGTGAGCGTAGTGATGGATTAAAGAAAGTCCAAAAGGCACTACAGCTACGGCACTGCCTACACACTGTTCCTTCCTTCAAATCTCTGTGAAGCAGTAAGGAAGGATGTATAATGCACATACATAATGCATACTATCAAACTATCATTTTATCACATACAAAATTAATAGCTACAGGTATATTGTACAATATATATACAAATACGCTCTAATATTTCCACATAAAATACATTTCTGTTGGATCATTTCTCAAATAGTTGTATGTTACACAGTATGGTTCAATATAGGATTCATTTATGTGAAAAGCAAAATGTAATTAATCCGAAACCAATATCAAGTTTTCCTACTATACTTACTTTTTGGGGACTCAAGACATTCGGGTAATTCCCTTTGGTTTTTTTCTGGGTGTATTGCATCTTTTTCAAAAGGCCTGGTAAAAAATTTCACATTATCTATCTTTGAAAGATTAATCATAATTATTCTCGAAAACTATAAATAGATTTTTACATAATGTAAATTTCGTCTTGATTTCGGTTTTGACTAGCAGTATATTTTTCAGTGATCCTATTGACGTTAATAAGGAACCCATTTAATGCTTAAGTATGGATTTTTAGTATGAACACTGAATACATGAAAAAGTTTCACAAGAGAAAATCAGTAACGGAAAGGAGAGAAGAGTCATATACGTATAAACACAGGATATAAATCCTTATGATAATAAAAATATATGATAACGTTTTTTATCGTTCGCTTACCTTACCATATTTCTATCCCAATACATGCACACATCAATTAGTTGATCATCTAGGACTTTGGATTTAAGATAAAAATTTGTGTTGATGATAACAATTCTGTGTATCGTTTTTATGAGTGCATGGAAGAATGAGAGTATAATGCTTATACTTCATTCTTCCATGTTATGAGAGTGCACGTATATTGATATCAAGCAATTCCAAATCCAAAAATAAAAAATCTCTTTTTTATAAGGTTTCACATTTTTGTCTGTCTGGAGAGGGCAATTTATGAGTCAAAAACCTGTGTTTGTAACAAGATCCGTATTTAGACATGGTTTATCGAAAGATGATGACAAATATGGTAAAAAATGAAAGAAACGGACTTGCTTTGCTTACGAGCAACAAAGGGCAAATAAATTTTGAGATATGAAATGGGATAGCTAAGAAATGCTCTGCAATAAAAATAAAGTGTCAACGAGTTCATTTTAAAGATATGAAATTTCATGCTCCATTACACACTTTGTGTGAATATAAGACTTTCCCGCAATGTACTCTTCGATAAAAAAAGACGATTGTTGGGTACAATTTGTTCATGATTCAATTACATAACTTTTAAAATATATCTTTTCCATTTGTGTCCTGTTTGATTGGTACACAAACGAATATATTTTTCCGTAGTCAACCTTCTTATTATTGACTTCGAAAAAGAGGGTAGGGCAGGCAGGGCAAGGTTAATAATATTATTTAGTGAGAAAACTACAGAATAGGTGTAAATTCAGCTCAATTGAGGTCACAACAATACAGTAAGTCCAAGTACCCTTTTTTCATTGTGTCTTTACCACCAATCGTAGTAATTGCTACTGTGCACTTGTACTTGAACCTTATACTCTTGTAAGGACAAAAATGTTACTTAATCGGAAACAAAGGGAAAAGGTCTGCATTTTGAGCAGGATCAGTCTTTGAGTTCACGGAAATATGGGAAATCACTTTCAGAAGAAAGGTTGTTCTGAGATATGATTTTGGCCCGTTTATATATTACATGATATCTTATCCCGAGCGAGCGGGACTGTTGTACATGCTAACATAACAAATGATATTGAGTAAAAATGTCCCAAAACTTGACAAGGGTCTTCATTCTTCATTGTTTTGCCGCAAAAATATTTTCTTTACTCTGCTTTGTATCTCAAGAGAATATTTTAGAGCAGAGACCTAGCTAATGTATAATTTTTCGACAACAGGTTACAGGTTGCTTTACTTTAGCACTAACAGTACATGTTTTTCTTGACATTCGTGCAATTGCCTCTTAAACTATTTATAATGTATTCAGTATTATTCTAGCAAAAGAATAATACATGGAAGTTTATTTTGGTATTTGGTGTAAGTATTTTTGTCTCATGCACAAGGTACCTTTTGTTAAGACAAGGTGCCATCATCAGGCAAAGGCCTTTGCAATAATTTTGCCCTACTTGAACTATTTTTGTTATTGAATTTCGTATGAAATGAATGGAATACTTGTAATGAGTAAACAATGAGCTGTAAATGATCAACTAGTTTCATTGTTTTGAGGAACAAAATATTGTTTTCAAAAATCGTGTTCACAATAGTAAATAAGCAAGTATAACAGATTTGATGAAATTTATTAGATAATTTAGTGAACAAAGAGAAAATGCGAAATCGAGAAAGTATTATAGTTAGTAAATGTCAACACTTCCATTCATTCAAGATAATGTCTTGCATGGATTTATATGATTTTGATCTCAACTGGAAATACCAAAAATATCCCCTTCCTTTTCCTTCTTATGTATATATTACACACTTCCTTCTTACATTCAAAAATCATTTGCTTCCGATAGTATAAAAGCCAGGAAAATGGGTTTACAAATTTGTAAATATCATTGTTAGAAAATGTGATGACGATGATGAGACCGATGCGGCTGCAAACAATCCAAAGCGGATGTTTATATTTTCAGTATTCTTGATTCTCTTACAAATACCGAATACACATCACGTCTCACTCAAAATATCAACAAAATTGTTATCTTGATGTAGTAGAAAATTGTATGTTTTTGTAATAAAAATAGCGGAAGAAGAAGGTGCATGGTGGAGTCAAGCGTAGAGCTGCTAATGATAAGTAAAGTGTAGAAAATATAATTGCATCGTATTCTGATGATGATGTATCGTAGATTGTAGATCGTAGTCGTAGGTCGTCTACTACGTTGATCGTCCTCATACGATACAATTTTTTTATGAAGATGATTACAATGTCGACCGGCACTCGACTCGGCAGGCAGACCATTCACCGAAACAAATGTTGCAGTTGTTGTTTTTCTGTTCTAGTAAAACATACATTTCATTATACTAAGAAGAAATACGGTAGCAAAAGTTGATTATAATGCCGAATGACTGTTGTAGATTTTTAAAAAAAGAAGAAAATTTAATACCTTGCGGAAGGGTTGACTGGTTTTGCATCTGGATATGCATTCATTTTTTTCCTTTCACCTTTCATTTATTAAAAAATGGGTTCCTGGTAGTGGAACGAACGGTGTGGAGCTTAATGCCGGCTGGACGTACTCCATTTTTATTTTTCTCCCTTTTCCATTAATGAATGAACGAAATATATTATATAAAACTTTTTTAACATTCCGTTTCGCTATTCAAATAGTGCTTTGTATAATATGCATTCACATTGTTTGAGTTTACATTGGACACATGAATGAATGAGTGAATGAAATGATAGAAGAGTTGAGAGATGAATAGGTAGATAGAGAGAAAGGATGAGGTTGTCCCTTTTTTATTTGGAAATAAAAGCTGTACAATAAATAGTTAGATCCTGGGTTTATAATTGTTGTACAAGATTAGGACGGGAACTAACCATATACTATTGTAGGTAGTGGTGATATATGAAAAAATGGATCATTTTGCTTTACTTGCAATTTGTTTAAGGCCTGAGAAAATTACTATCGGTTATACTCATACGAGATTACCACTATTACAAGTAACGGAAATTTATGGAAATGTGTGGGCGAGTCGAAAACTAAGTTATACAATGCACATGGGCTGCGGCCGTGGAAAGGACGTTTTGAGTTGCACATAGACAGGAAGTTAAAAGTGGCAGTTCCATCCCCATTTTATGCTGACGTTGGTCGTTGTATTATGTGTAGTAGAAACACTGCATTTTGTTTTCCTTTCATCATGTCCAGACAATAGTGTAGTGATGATTATTAATTATTATGATGTTAAAAAGGAAATGAAACTAATTGGAAGTGAGATTTCTAATGTGTTGAGTTTCTCACGAAAAAGGTGTAAATATTGAAGTATAGGCTTTTGTTTTTATCTTAGTGGGAAGGGAATATGAGTGAGAGAAAATTAAAGATTGTGTGATGAATCATTATAATAAATAAGAATGGTGTTACCTGGCACGGCATTATACTATAAGCATATATACTTTTTTAATGCTTCAATTTGTTCATCGTTGTGGGCAAGCAGTTATTTTTTTCTTATTGATTTCATCAGTTATCTTTTAGTGTACAGTTGCTTCAATCCAAATTGACATTTTCTAATGCAACGAACAAAGTGATTGTCGATTATGCAGCAGGTGTACTTGAGTTACATTTTGACGATTGTACGGCTGGTAATATTGAGTTTCTTCTGAATTTTTAATGTATTCCAGTCATCATCACAATTACTTGCACTTACTTGCACCTGCCATCGCTGTAATAATGGTGTTTATTTTGGAAAGGAATTTAAGAAATGTCATATTACGTACTAATGGTATTGATTTTGAGAAAACTATTCTGGTTTTGCTGGATGTGCATAAATTCTCTTTCAAAGAATGAACAAATCATACAAGCGTTGTGGAAAGGTTTTTATTTCATGTACCTTCTTGATAAGAATAAAGAATTTTAATATTCTGTCTGCTGTCTTGGATTTTCTTTGTTTCGCGACTGATGGCGGTATAATATGTAGTCTCGTGTTCTCCACGAAATTCAGACGAGAGAACTGTGCAGAAATGCTCGAGTTGTGCAAAAACACGCCAATTACTTATGATCATGATGATGACGTTGATAATGAAACCTGGTTAGGGGAGGAGCTGAAAGAGGTTACTTCAACAAGTACTTGCGATGTGCTTGATGCAACATCACCTTTTTGCAAGGACTTATGTCTGTCTGGATGGAATACATTTCTGCAAGTATTGTCTGCAGTAAGTCGTGCAGTTCTATGGGACCTCGGACCTGACATAGTATTTCTGTTATCGTGCATGTTCCTAAGAAGAACGAGATGTGAACAAAAGGACTTCAGTGAGAACAAAGACACGAACGGACATGGTCATGTCATGGTAGTATCACTCACTTGTTTACACATTTACAATTCACGATAATCGTTTTTCAGTTTTCCTGTCTCACAGTCACAGTCGGTCGGTTGTTCTCATGAAAAACATGAACATGAAAAAGGACCCACATTTTACAAGGCTGAACTGAACTATATTTCTAGGTCATGGCTATAATAAAAAGTGAAACAAAGGTACTGGGTGGCTGATTGCTCATGATAGTCATGATGATCAACACCAAGAAAAATATGTTTGTACCAATTTCTACGCTGGAAAGCGTGTAAAATTATAGTAATAAAAAGGAAATCGCCCTGGTTTAGTCAGTCATCATGTTCATTACATGTATGGCCAATTCTTAGCAATAAATGTAGGTTTGTTATCCACTAAGAAGAAATTCACTAGACTAGATAGAAGAAGGGACTATCGCAGATGTTGGATGTTTTTCTAGGCAAATTAAAGATAATGATGCACAGTCTTGTCTATCTATTTGTTGGAGAAGAAACAAAAAAACCCAATGTAAAGTAATAACTAATATTATGCCTTCAGGCTATTACTCACATTCAGTGAATCAAACTAGTGAAGAAAAAGCGAAAACTGGTAATAAAATGTGCTTACTTATTTGCCAAAATTAGCCATATGCAATACGCATATCTTCTTCATTTTGAGGTAGGTAGTGAAACAAAGAAATGAAATGGGTCCATGATAAGGTGTCTCACTCAAAATGGAACTTGTTAATAGGCATAGGCAAATAGGTTTCATTGAGAGATGGGTGTGCAGGAATTAGTTATAAAGATTGAATTATATTGAGTAGAGTAAGTATTATGAATAAACTAAGACAAAAGTAGTTCATGCTAAATATTAAACTCTTCATGGCCACATTTTGCATAAAACAATGTTACCGGAGTAGAAGCACATGGTTAAGAATTTTATTATATAGTTCTCTTCTAATGGTTTTAAGGCCGGTGACTGCATGGATCTAACTTAAAATGGTGAAAAAGAGAACGAAACATATTTTTAAGGGAAGTTGGTGGTTATCACATGGCATCATTTTTTGTCTTATTTCTTCAAGACGTTTAGTATTTTTTGGCCGTTGCCTTTCTTGTCCGACCTTTTCTTTGGTTTTGTTTCTTTAAAAAGAAAAAAAAAAAAAAAACTAACATGTGCACATTGTTCCGTTCGTAAACAAAAAATGTCGGTTTGAAAATTTCTTCTATTACCGTACCGTAACTGAATGTATCCGTTGCTCTTCTGTCTTCATTGCATGTTTTTGAAGAGTTTGACTGATTAGTTCAATTGGTATTATGGGCTTTTCATGAAGGATGAGAGATACATGTAATAATAGTCGTGTATAACGAAAAGATTACTTTTCTTACACTGTGTACATTTAACATGAGTCTATTTAACAGAAAAAATATGTGTACATTTTTTCTCTCGTGTACATATGAAATTGAATATACCTAGTTTGGTAGGTAGTCAGTACACAGTTTAAAAATCAATGGTGGTCTTGGGTGGATGGATTTTTGTTGGCGGTTGAAATTTTTACTACGAAATACACATCCAAAAACCCATGCATTTGTTGGGAAGAATGAAAGAGAAGAATGTGCTTCTACACTTTCCATGCTTGGTTTCCTTAAATTTTGGGTTTTCTATTGTTGTGATTATGATGATGATGATAACGATGGTAGTGCAGTGGGGTGGCAGTGATAGTAAAGGGGAAAAATACGATGAAGCAGTAGTAGGGTATAACAGGGAACAAAAATAATACCTATGTCTGGCTTTTTCTACATGAATTATATATGAAGAATGTTGAAAGCATATAGAAATATATAACTATAGTAAGTAAACAGGAAAGAGAGACGACGGGCGGGGGTAAAACTTTTTAAGTCCTTTGGGTTTGGTTGTAGTGAGGGTTGAAAAAAAAGTTATAAGGGTTGGTTTGCCTTGCATGCTGCATGCATGCGCAATGCACACCGAAATGTTATGATGATCATGATGATGGGGGACGAGGAGGGAAGAAGTGAAGAGCAGAGCAGATTGAAATTTTATGTCGTCTTTTTCGAAGTGGAGGAAGAATGGAAAGGCAAATACATGATGGAAAATGAAAATATGTTGTGTAAGCGGTGGTAGTAGTAACAGCAAAATGTGTGTCTGTTTGGTGTGTATGCACGAGAAAATAGGAAAAGATGATGCGTGTTACATTACATCATTTGAAGTTTTAAAAGAATTATTCACGTTTTGATGAAGTTTGTATAGTTTTGGGATGACGAAGAAGCTTTTTTAGGCTGGAATGAAATGAATTCATCATAATAATCATTGGCATTGTGCATCTAGGTTCTATACAATGTTAACTATCAAAAAGGAAAAAAGAAGCTTGCTATGTTATATAATACGCACATAGAAAAAATGTATGATCTGATCACAACAACAACACAAGCATGATGATGATTATTTCGGGGAGGAGAATAAGGAATAAGTAGTACACAGTTCGAAATAATATTCTTTTTCCGATTTTAGGAGTTCTTTGGATGCGCTCACTGTGTTGTTCAATAGCAAAGACAGAAATGGAACTGTGCTCATCATCATACCTTTTGGGATTCAATGGGTAGTGATTCAGTTTTAGAGAATTTTTTAGGAGATGAGATGCATTATAAATATAAACTCAGATAACTATTAGTATAATTCAGGAGGATTTTCATATATTCACTGGACTATTTTTTAGCCTGAGAGAAGGGTCCATCATAGGGCCCTTTTAAGGGGATGCTTTGATTTGATTGTTTTCATGCTTCCAGGCTACCTAAAACATGGGTACGGATGGGCTAGGATGACTACATGAAAACATTTTGTTGTTGCATCTGCAGTATTGCTGGGTTTAATGATGGCCAAGGATGGTAATACTGTTTGTAGGATGTTGATAAATAGATGGATAGATAAAGCCGTTTTTTATGCGGGTCTCTAAATTCTCTTTGCCTTTTATCAGACCCAAAGTTTATTTTGGTCCCTTCATTTTTACTTCTAAATACATACCATGCCGGCTTATTTTTAGATTGGTTGGCTTTGGCTGGACCGACACCGTCAGAAAGGGACTCTGTTTAAATGAGTACGATGATTACGAACGATGAACATGATCATCATCCTGCTGTGGTGCCTGACGTGCACGCACGCGGAGTCGAGTCCAGGTGTTTGCAATAAATAAAATGCAATTGAGAAATTGGAAACTCATTCAATTTCTAACAAAAGGATGTAGTCCATCTGAATATGAATATCGTCATTTTATATAATATAAAGGACAGATGTATGGAAATGTATTGTAAATGACTTGTATCTGAAAACAATCATTTATCCTGGTTTTAATTTTAATGCATTTCATATTTTGTTCAAAATAACATATTCTTTTGTTTGCCATCCACATTTTGTTCTGTGATGCAAGAGAAAGGGATGATGATTTGAAAAGCTTAGCACAAAGTACACACAATTTTTTTTGCCGAATTTAGTTCCATGTGAAACAAAATTATTCGGATGTGGTCTAATAGGTATGGTTTCATATATAGTGCAACGGCTCCTCTTGGTATTTGCATAGAGACTAGAAAACATATTTGTGGATTCTTGCCACTAATCAATTACATGCGACAACTTAATGACTTGGGGACTAGAAATTAGGATACATGTCCACACGGCTGCAATTCTCTCTTGTCTCCATCTCGTTTCTCACGTTTTCCTGCCAACAACATGAGAAAAGTAGAAGCAACGCAAGTTAATCTCTGGGTTCTCGCTAATCTCGCTAATGAAATTATATGGTTATTGGCTCGCCGAGTGTGGTTTATCAGAGAAAGAAATATTACTTTGCTACATTTACCCAATGACAAGTCCATCCATACTCTGCTTAAGTTACTTCCACACAGTCCCATTTAATTTTATCGGTAAAGAAAATCATTTCTCGTTTTTAATTAATAGCTATACTAGATGTATGAAAGATTTTAAAGAGAGGATCAAAATTCCTTTGTTTCATAAAAAGAAATAGTGTCGCACCTTTAATTAGGAACTTGTTGGTACATCTATCAAAGTTTGCAAAAAAAAATGCTCTTGGACTGTAAGGAACTTAAGCGAAAACATGCGAAAAAACTGCTTTTGGATGTTACTCAGCTCAAAAGAGTTGCTTTTGTAAAATGTCGTTCTGACTGTCTGTACTTTTTGCAAACCGTGATGGTCAATGGTTGGTGACGGTGACCATGAAAGAGTTCCTTACCATCTCTTTTCCCGAGTCACTAGCACCATCAAACAAAAGTTATCACGTCACCTCATCTCATTCAAGTTGCTCTTTTAATAAGAAAATGCTGCTGTTGAGACAAGTCAAGACGCATAGGAGGAACGTGAACACATAAACTGAATTTGTTCACGGTATTATAAAATCGTATGCAATGTGCATACAGACAGATATATAATATACATACATATATGCATGTATATATTGTATATCAGCGTATTATTTATATGCTCTTATAAACGAATTACGTATGATGTTCATTTTGAAGATCACCTCTTTCGTTAACATGCATTGTGCTAGAGAAAACGCTGATTTTACGCTGTGTTGGATGTTGTTTACTGGACTCAAGAATTCAGTTTTTATATAATTATCTTTATAGATACTATTATTCCCATTGTGGTAATGGTGGTTGACCAAGTGAGTATAATGGAAAAAGATGAAAGAGTTGTACCAGACCAGTGCAGTGACTCCAACTTTAAGTTAGTCCGTACGCTGCGCTGCTCAGCGTTGTTGAGACTGCCACTTGCATATATGAACGCTGGAAAGAAAGTACATTTTAAACAAAAAGGTTGAAGGTTGTTGTGAAATCTTTTAAATTCTTGTACTTATGGCATGGCTAACAATCAAAGTAGGGACGATACACTGACTCTGTACTCTTCATCTTCAAATAGTTGTTTTCTTGTTAGTCGAGTACACTGACACGCTGAATACTGGTCCGCTCATTTAATAAAAATAGGATTTTAAATGAAGCTACATGTATTTTTCTGTTTGCTCGCTTTACATAAAATGGGAAAATGAATCATTCTACGTGTTGTTTTCACTTTATATTTGGATACAAAAGCAATAATTTCGCATATGAAATGAATCACGAATATTTTAAATGAATTTATCATTTTAAATTGATCTTTTTGGTACGAGGTTGAGGTTTTAAGTTTCAGACTTATTTTAGGCACGGAATATATAGTGAGATCATCATATCATATGTGTTTAGGCATATGTGTGTACTAAAACTAGCATTCTTAATGTCAAATGTTGCAAAAAATATTTATATATTTGCCAAATTTTTATCATATTTTTATTTGAAATGGCACGTTTTTCATTGAGCAGCCTCACTCATCTTAATACTTATAATTATCCTTTTGCAACCACCATGTTTACAAATAAGATTTTGGAAGATGACATGTTTGTCAGCATTTTTATTTTTACGAATTTTGATATTTTATTTCAAAAGCAAAATGTAAAAAATACTGTTCAATTTTCCTGTTTGCTTTGTGCAATTTACTCATCGTATCGCAACAAGATAAACCTTTCACCCATCGTAACTAAAAAGGAGGGAAAGAGAGGGAGTAAGATAAGTTTTAATGAACTTTAAACTGATATGCATTTCAAAAATGTAATAATTCAAGAACAAGTACAACACAGAAAAGTACATACAACAAGTATGTTTCCCCAACTCACTCAACATCATCATCTCCATATCGCAAAAGATAATCAGGAAATTGTGGAAAATATTTTAAAACATATCATAGAAATACATATCATAGAAATGTTATGTGCGGATGTGTACATAACACAGTCTGTTTTCACACAAGAAAGAAAACAGGATGATGAAAGTAGTAAGTAAGTAACGTACTTTTTTCTCCTTTTATGGGAAAATGTTTAAAGCTTTTACTACACGCATTCAAGCAAGTGTATAAATAAAATGTACTTATGTATGTACTTCAGAGAGATATTCTCTGGCTAATGCTTCGTTTTGCATGGTTGCCTTCGTCCGAAGAGAAGAGAAGTTGTAAGTTGAAAGTAAAGAAAAAGAGTTTCTTGGTTTAAAAAGAAGACAGGATGTGACAGAACGATAAGGATAAATATGATCAAGATAGGTGTGTAAGTATAAAGGTATTTTTACCTTTTCTCGTGTGATGATGAGTCAGATTTCAGGCAGTCAAGTACAAAAATATTCTTACTCACAATCAGTTGAATGAGTAGTCTAGAATATTGTACTTTTTGCAGTTTAACTTTAATTGCATCCCCTTTCCGCTTCCACTACCCATCACTCCATCATCATTTTTCATAAGAAAACTGAGAGATAGACGATAAAAAAGTGATCGTGAGATATTGGTAGGTTGTTGGCAGCATATACGATGCGATGCTTCATAAACTGGTGATGATGTTACAATAAAGAAAGGGCTAAAACCCAGCATCATGGAACATAAGTTTTATAAGTTTAGGTACTTTTATACAATTAGGCATTAGGCACGCTTATACATCTTGTATGTATGTGTATCATTCTCTGTAAAGCTACACAAAAATGAAAGGGAAGCAGTATGATTTAAAGAGCAAAATTGTTGTGCTGCTGCTATGTTTAAGGTAGTTGCTGAAAATAAATTCGCTGTAGTCTGACTTCCATGCAGGCAATCATGAAACCTTACCAAAATACAAAATCTTATTTAATCCAAATCTAAATTTATGTGACGTTTGGTTTTACAAAGTGATGCAAACAATGTTACAACAGACTATCCGAGTGAGACAAAGAAATTCAAATAGGTAGATAAAAGATCACAGAGTACGACTGAGAATTGAATGGAGTATAAAAAAACATGATTCATGAAAATAATCATACCGTGTACCAGCACCACCAGCACATGCCTTTTTGCAGTTCTTAAATTCAAGTTACTCATAAAAATCATTTGTATTACATAAATACATGCAGAAGTGCTCTCCAAATGCACAAAGGAGAGTAAAAAAATGAGAAGAGAACAAAGAGATGTAAAAGGACAGGACAGTGACTATCTTTAAGTGATGGTGGTGGTGATCTGATGATTGCACTGTGATGTCTTTTCTTGGTCTGAAGGTGATGATGATTTTAAGATTTTATACTCAGTCAGAGGGACTTGGTGGTTTTTGTTATGCACCAAAATTCCAAACGAAGCGATACAAAGTTTCCTTTGTTCGTTCACCAGCAACTCTCGCAGTTTACGATTTACAATCACAATCAGTCAAGTTGCACTTGTTTGCATGTCATGTTGATGATGATGATGACGATGGTAGTGTAGTATGTAGTAGTAGTGATCGTAGTAAGAGTTGTGGAGGGAAGAAGAATACTGGTAAATATTTTTTCAGAGATAAATTTTTGGACTTAAACGTGCTCGAGAGAGAACCGAGAAGCCGAGCGTAGACAGAAAAAATATCTCCCCTTCCAGTATAGTAGTAAGGATGGATAATCATAGACATCATTTTCCTCGTAAAAAAATTGTGAAATATACAGGTATGCGATGCACTGACTGACTGACTGCAACAGCACAATTTATGCAGTACCAAAAATAAAATATTAAAACATCTTGAAGAGAAAAAACATAATCATTATCACGAGGGGCATTTTATCATCATTATCGTGAGAATAGTGTGTATCTCTATTTTACTGCCATTTTTTCTTCTCTTTAAATTTGAAAGACGACTTACTTTTTTATGTATTTTCAATAACAGCCATGCTGACTCGTGGTGGTGGTGCAGTCGTAATTCATAGCATTTTCAGCGCCAGTGAAATAAGTCATGTTCATATATTGTTTTTTTTCTTCATTTATTACCTGTACTACAACCCCCACTTTTTAAAAAAAGAACAAAGGGATGTAGCAAGTGCATCATCATTACATTTACATTTTCAATCTTGTACAATAAAAGGAAAGGAGGGTGGCTGGTAGTAGGGTTTTTGTACTGGCTGGCAGGTAGTATAGTGATAAGGTTTTTAAAAAAGAAAGAAAATTTTTTAGTATGAAATGTGGTCGTTTTTGCTGGTGAGCTTGTGAATATCCTTGGAACGTTCATTGAGCTCTTGAGTGAGAACAAGAAAAAAATCTTTGGTTGAAAAAGATGAAAAAAATATGAAGGCTATGGCTATGCATGGTTCTTTGAGTTCATCCATATATCATGCATCAAATATTATAAAGATCACTTTTGCTCTGTGAATATTTTATGTGAAAAATGTATGTATGGTTTGGTGGAAGTAAGTTGGGATTTTTTGGACAAACGCTGCTGCACTTGTGGTCGTAGTGCTGTATAAAAATATAAAGTAGTTTTTTTCTCGATGACGATAATGACTGCT
>JAQFXM010004615.1:0-16726 GCA_034693345.1 Entomobrya multifasciata
GTCTGTTTGCTATCTCACAAATTCAGATCTCATCAAAACATTAAAACACGGGAAGAAAATAAATCTTTGACGAGTGTTGCTATTTCTGTAGGTGTAGGTGGACAAAATGATCCCGGAAACGGTCATGGAATGAATCATTTATTAGAGCATTCATTGTTAACGGCAGTGTTGGTTTTCCATTCTCTTAATTCCATCATGTTGCTCTGTTTTGCTATTATTGCATTTCTTCTTTTTTACACAATCTGACGAAGTAACACTCCTATAGTTTCCCATATCCATGAGATGGTGCAATGTTCGTCAACTATTTTTACACTGCATTTCATTGCCATCAATTATTCTCTAGCCTCATCCCAGCTTTTTGCATTAAAGTTGTTTGGTAAATCACTTGATCTTCACATTGGTTTGTCTGAAACGTCTGTCGTACTGCTTTTCTGAAGATTTGCGACTAAAAATTTAATTCGACAGTCGCAATGAAAATATCTTCCAAAAATAAATTACGCAATTATACATTTTTTTTCAAACGTATTTGGGAACATTAATCATTTGCACTTAATTTTACTAGGGCAGCTTTCCGCTCTAACAGTAAACAATGACGCCGTATTGACAAAGATGGTTTCAAGGTCAAGAAACATGTAGGAACTTTTATTTGTATGTGTACAATTGTGGACGTAAAAGACTCACTACCCTTAAAATGCAGCTAAGGGAAAATGCATGGACTGGAGCCGAAAATGCATGGACGACTAGGAAAAGTACCACCGAATACAAATGATCTGGAGGTAGTAGAAGCCTTTAAGACATTTCGTTCAAATTTTGCCGAAGTTCATTCACTGGTCTTGCCAGGGAAGATGCAACAACATTACGGAAGCAATCCTTCCATTAGAATCCTGCCAAGCAGTTTTATCAAAATTGAAGTTCACCGTCGATTTGCGGACTCAAGCTTACATCAAATACGAAATAGACTCTTTTGTTCGCTTTGGAACAATTTTTTCCAAATATACTTATTCAAAAAGCTCGCACAGATCTTTGTGCAGAGTGTTATTAGAATACTGTCAGTCTTGGAAAGCTTCATGGAGAGTTATCATACAAGTTATATTTACTGAAGAAATCAGAAAGTCATCTGAATCGAGTTATGGAAGAGCGAAACATTTATCGCGAGGCCACATCAAGATTAGTACAACAAAAAGAACTCGGTCAGAACATACCTCTATTATTTTAAGGACAAATGTTTTACTCATTTGACTTCGCGCAGCAAGTTTTTCTACCTAACGACTCCCAACTGGTGGGACCTTTATATTTTCTTGCTCCATATAAAGTTTCTTTGTTCGGTGTAGCCTGTGAACCGTTAGGTAAATTTATTTTGTATGTAATACCAGAAAGTGTAGGTGGTATAGGCAATGGAGCTAACATCTCGCTCTTTCATCATTTTCTTGAGCATTTTCTAGTTGGCGAAGAGAAATTTTATGTGCATGCTGATAATTGCACCGGTCAGAATAAGAATAACTTAATAATAACAATGGTAGGGCTGCATAAAAAGTTCAAAATGTTTTTTTTGCCAGTTGGACATACAAAGTTTGCCCCAGATCTGTATGTTGGGTCTGTAAAAAGGGCTTGTCGACGATCGTATGTTCATTATTTAGCTGGTTTTAAACAAATGCTAGATAAGTCGTGTGGAAAACATATTATAACATCGTAGCTAGTGAAGAAGGGATCATGAATCTTAAAATTTATGATTGGCAGAGTTATTTTAAGACTTTTAAGGCCGAAAGACTACCTGGTTTGTTAGAAAATTATCATTTTCAGTGCTCAGTAGATGCAAAGGGTGTTTCAAACTACAAAAAGTCAGTCAGTAATCCAGAAAGACACACGCAAATTTTCCCAGCTCAATCTGTTTTTAGTAGCAATGACTTGCCTCAAGAAATCGAAGTAAGTAGTATTCCGTATATAAGAAAAAAGTATCTATTTGAGAAGATTCGTGAGTATGTACACGATGACTTCAAAGATACTTTATGCCCGAAACCTGTTACAGAAAATATTCAAGTTGTTTCTTTACCTATTGAATCTTCTGATGATAATTTAAGTTCATCTACTAATAATAGACAAGCAATCCGAGTAATGCTATTAACCCTTCTGTTTGAGTGTGGAAAATGATGATGTATCTGAAAAAAGACTCGAAAACAAGCTAAGTGTGGTTATTGTCATCAAGGAGGGCATATCAATCGGTTAGGCAAAGGTGAGAAACCATTATGTCCAAAGCGGTGCGATGATGAGAAGTTATAAAGCTATATTTTATAATCGGAATATTTAATTCATCTGAATTATAAGTCAGTTCATTTGCTTGTAATTAGTTATTCTAAGCAAGTATGCAAGGTTATGGCATAGAAATACACTGTATTTAGTTGCAGTCGTAAGTGTTCTTTGCAATTGCGCTATTTATAGTGTACTTTAGTCATTAAAGATAAGCAGTTAATTAATTAATTTTATCGATTCATGATTTGTTAATGGTTTATATTAAAAATACATGCTTGCTTTAATGTCAATCGATTATGTTATGGTCTCCAGTTGTTTTAATGATACCCCATTAAATAATTTTTCGAAACATACCTACTTATATGTTTAAAATTCGTAATAAAACCTGTGATGTGATGGTTATTTATGAAATAAAGTCTTCAGAACAGTTTATAACATAACAATTTATTGGTGACTTAGCATTATAGGTTGAAATTAGTTTTATTGAAGTTATTTATTGTGCAATTTTATTTAACGGACGGACGGATTTATTATCCCAAACGGACTTATAGGGGTCCGTACTCGCTTAATTCCATTCCCAACAGACTTATAGGGGTCTTCACTCGCTTTTCCCGTTTTCCAAACAGACTTATAGCGGTCCGTACTCGCTTTTTCCCATTCCCAACAGACTTATAGAGGTCTTTACTCGCTTTTCCCGTTTTCCAAACAGACTTATAGCGGTCCGTACTCGCTTAATCCCATTTCGCAACAAACGAAATACCAAAAACCCGATAAGCAACGACCTTACACACTCTTTAGGACTTTACAAACTTCCTTAACTCAATACTTTAAATAAACCTTAATATAACATTTTAAACGTAATACACCCACTAGAAACCCAATATACCCACTAGAAACATAATATACCCATTAAAACCCAATATACCCATTCTAAACCAAATATACCCACTAGAAACATAATATACCCACTAAAAACCCAATATACCCACTGGAAACATAATATACCCATTAAAACCCAATATACCCATTATAAACCAAATATACCCACTAGAAAATTAATTAACCCACTAGAAACCCAATTAACCCACTTAAACCCGATAAACGCGCTAAAACCCCAGAATACGCACAAAACCCAAAACACCAAGAAAAACTTTATATGCCCACTCGAAACTTAATATACCCAGTAAAGCCCAATGTACCCACAAAATGCTAATATACCCGTTGTTAAAACCCAATATACCCACTAGGAACTTAATATACCCACTTAAAACCCAATATACCCACTAGAAACTTAATATACCCACTAGAAACTTAATATACCCACTAGAAACTTAATATGCCCACTTGAAACCCAATATGCCCACTAGAAACCCAATATGCCCACTAGAAACTTAATATACCCACTAGAAGCCCAATATGCCCACTTAGAACCCAATATACCCACTAGCAACTTAATGTACTCACTAGAAACTTAATACACCCACCTGAAACCCAATATGCCCACTAGAAACCCAATATGCCCACTAGAAACTTAATATACCCACTAAAAACCCAATATGCCCACTAGAAACCCAATATGCCCACTAGAAACTTAATACACCCAGTAAACCCCAATATACCCACTACGAACCCAGTATACTTATTACAAACCAAATATACCCACTAGAAACCCAATATGCCCACTCAAAACCCAATATGCCCACTCAAAACCCAATATACCCACTAGAAACTTAATACACCCACTAGAAACCCAATTAACCCACTAGAAACCCAATTCACCCACTAGAAACCCAATTTATCCATTAGAAACCAAATATACCCACTAGAACCCAATTAAGCCACTAGAAACCCAATATACCCATTAGAAACCCAATATACCCAGTAGAAACCCATTTTACTCCCAAAACGTAAGCTCCCTTCTACCAAACTTACTCACATATATGGAACTACTAATTATTACATCGAATAATCACTCAACTAAACATAAACTATAACTATACTAACAAGGTATAGTCTTTTGGTGCCGCTCCGACTCCAGCATGCCACTATGTGGAAAATACTAGTAATTAAGTGGAAATTAAATATCCGTATTCATTTTTCTGTAAAACGAACATTGCACATGGTCACCAATATGCTACGTTCAGCCCTATGCTCCATATATGATTGCTTGCAAGTTACAAGACATCATTGCAATTTAAGTACATATACTATGACTCACGAAGAGACGTTTTTAGACCAAATATTATTATAAATGTGCGTTATAAAGCGATCGGAAGCCTGTCGTATAATGACAACATGTAAGCGTGAGGAAGCCCGTTACCTACCCAACTAACTTCCAAAAAGGATCAACAACTTTTCGTTAGGCAATGGTAAAAGATTACTTATTTTACATGCAAACAGAGCTGGATGCTTCCTTTATGTATCGATATAGTTCTTCTGTGTGTATCTGGCGATAGATCACTGTTACAAAATACACGGGATCTTGCTTGCTCTCAGTGTCTCAGTCTCTCTCTCTTTGCTTGTCTGTAATATTTACGGTAAAATTTAAACGGGTGTAATATATCTTTGGTAGTTGATATCATGTTAGTAGTTTAAAATCAGTGTATGCTATCATATACCATTTGTCTTTGAGTTCGATCTTTTTCAGATCAATGTGAAGTAGTCAATAATATTTACTAGGAATTTATTATATATCGTTGCGATTACCGGTTACAAATTATTCCTCAAAATGCCAAATTTATATAAGCGTTGCACAATATGCCAATGTTCGTATCTTTCGGAGTCGGAGGAACATGCTTATGATGAAATATTGGTCTGTGAGTTTTTAGTAAAACTGCAGGTTATACCTTTGCCCGATTTTGGCCCGGGTGTAATTTTTCTTTGCCCTGGCTGTGATGAAATTTTTGAAACGTTTATAAATGCATATCGAAATGTCCAAGAGAATCTTTTTTCATTGAAATTAAATTTTTCTGGGCTGCTTCAAGAAATACGTGAACCAGCACATGCTTATTTTCATCCCTACTTCAAAATATTTTTGGAGAAATATGGTTAGTTTTTTATATCTTTCAATAAATGTTTTAAATGTTTAAATTTTTCTATCATTCAATATCTGTGTAATTTCTGTATTTAGACCAGGGACTTCTGCCACTATTGGCAAGTAGTGCAGAAAAAAACCAAGCAGGTGCAATGGAAAGTGATAACCAAAAGTAAAATTTTTCGTATGGCAAAATAGCAATATATGTACATGTTGATATGCGAAGTAGCATCATCATTTTAAGTTTTGTGATGAGTTTTTTAGTTGAAATGTGCACCTGTTAATATAGACGAAATTGTAAAACGGTTGTTAAAAAAATAATCAAGCAGTTTTCAAAGTGGTTTGTTATGTGCTTTTCTAATGTAAACGCATTTCGTGAATTTTACCCAATTAGCGTTATAAGAAACTCGAAACAAGAAATAACAGATGCGTTATCAATCAATAACCTTTCCATTATCACCTTCCATAAGTAAAACGGCAGCCACGTAACAGGCAAATCAAATCTTTTTTAAAGTATTTGTAAAAAAAAGTTATAGCCAGTAATGTTTGTGATATTCAGCCTTTCAGTTTCAGTAAACTGTCGGTTTTTGATGCTAAAGAGTTGAATGTGTCTAGTGAACACATAAAAGCTTAATTATACCATATTTTTTATACCAAGTTGAATTTTTCGAAGTAGTATGATTTAAAGCCCAAATCGGGAATTAATCCATGTGGTTGAGTTTGTTTTCTGGCTCCCAGCCTTCTGGCTTCGTGAAATCTTACACCTTTTTATGACCATGTACTTAAATTTTATTTACAGCTTATCTGCTCTGCTTGCTTACTTTGTTTTATACTTAAACCGAAAAGGAGAAAATAGCTCACATACAAACTAACAAAGTACTAAGGTCATGACAAAAATCCTTGTTCAGTAAAACTTGACTTTGCATGTTCACTCGTATTACAAAAAGTAATCTTTCGTTTTTGTAGTAGTTTATGAAAAAGTAGATATAATCTCGTTTCATGTCATTTTTTGTTTTCGTGTTGAACATCTATAAATTATGAATGACAAGATATTTGATATCTATGGATAAAAATATTACTTGGCTTTAACTTGAGGTCGTGGGGATTTTAAGTTTGAGTAGCAGTAGTATTATCTCATGTGAGAACAAAAAAAACCACTTGGCATCGAAAAACTCTTTTTATTGAACATCTGCTTTTCTGTGTAAAATATGGTGCTTTTTGTGTAGTGTGAGAACGAGAACATATGTCACGCTACAATAAATCTGTCAAATTTTATTGCTTGTTAGATTATAGAATATCGAGTTACTTAAACGAGCTTGGTGTTAAATAAGCCAAATTAATGATAGCCACATTTCGGGTTTTCAGTCAAGCTACATATGCTCGCTTTTTCTTGAAAGTTGAAACATATTTATGTAACTTCACAAAAAATAGGTCTTGCGAGTTATGGTGATTTTACTTTATTGGCAAAGGACATACATACTCTACTACTACATTACTACATAATATATGTAATATGCTGTCAACGCAATTATTTGGACTTCAGTATCGTGCTTCAATTCGATTGCAGCACAGTTGTGATGAACGTACTGCTCATTAGAATTGAGAACACACCTTGTTTCATAAAATTCTTCTCAATGAACCATCGTTTTTTAAAAATTCACCATGAATCAACACATTGCGATCGTGAAAAAAAGACATAACTACCTCAAAACGTTTGGTGAGTTGTCCCAGTCTGGTTCATGCGAGAAATTCCTCATGAGCTAATTTAAAGAAAATTTAGGTAGGTTTATTTGAAAATAGCGTTCAAAAATTTGTTTGTATGATATGTTACCTCATACAGCTCCCTTGGTGGAACTTGGCACAAATGTGCCCAAAAACAGCAAGTTATTGACCAGATTGTAAAAACTTTCTGCATTATGGAAGATATAGACAAAATTACATCGTTAAGAGGAAGATGTTATAACAAATTTTCTACAGAGATAACTGGAAACCGTGTTTTTAGATTAGCGTCTCTTTAGAAACTGATCTGGTCATGTTAACTAAAATGTTCCCATTGGGCAGAGTCAAGACTTAATTTTTAGCTTAATTAAGTCTTACCATTAAGCAATGCGACTAAAATTCCCTATTTACTACATATGTAAGCAATTAAATTTGTTAAATTGTTTCATACAAAACGGATTCCTTTGTTTTGTTGATGATGATTCCGCTCAAATCTCTTTGCCAGTCAAGAATCTTTAAATTTTGGAGAATTCCATTTCGAAAAACTTAATACTCCACATAATGTTCATAGTGGTATGAGTATCAAACTTTGTAGGTCCGTGTTAAAATTACATAAGATTTTAATTATACATATAAGCTCTCAATTTTTGTAAAATATGATTATGATGATGGGTTGCTCTGTGGGCCTAGTGCCTAAAAAGGGCATTTGAGACTAAATAAATAATAATCAATCATGATTGATGATTGGTTATTATTGTTGTTTTGCGTTTGTGCATCAGGATATGCGTAATTAAGTAAGTTGATTGATTTGATGATTATGATGCTGTTTGCATTGTGCATATGAATGTATGTGTTATGATGATAATTATGAGCGTAAGCTCATGCGTTAGTTGTGGTAGGCAAATGAAAAGAGCGTTAGATGTACTTTTTTGTATTAGTATTGCTTTAGTTTGCAATTCAGACCAAAGTGTTGATTACAAGTGTTTAGCGAGTACCTACACTCAAACTATGTAGGTATACGAAGTAAACTGGAATGAGAGAGAATCACTCTAGTCTATGTCAGTGCTAGAAAACAGGAGTGAATACACTTGGATCTGACCACAAGAATGCGAGTGTCAATTTTTTCTAACAAAAATGAAACTTGAAAAAGATGCTTGTGTTTGAGTGACTTTTGATCATTTTGTATGTTCAAGAAGCAATATAAAAGTGCTACAGGCACAGATAAAGAGCATTTTATAGACTATGTGCTCAGCTCATAGGCACATAATGCACTTGTTTTTGAGCGTTAAACAACAACAGATGCTCATCATTATTCGTCTCAAACTTGCAGAAATTTTTTGTTTAGCAACTAAGCTAGAATGAACTGCTTTAACAAAATCAATACATAATACTTTATCGAAAAAAGACAGATCTCAATATTTTATTCCTATTCGTGCGGTGGAATGCTAAGCCAGACAACTTTTATATGAGAAGTAAGAAGATGAAGTCCCCCATTTATTAGTGTTGATGAGGTACCAATAGCATTATTCTCAAATATATGAAAGTAATCCTACATGTATGAACATTATTTGTTAAAATATACAGATAGATGGCAAACAAATGGGCAGTGAGAGTAGAATATTAAATTGGATGAAAATCCAAATAATGAAAATCTGTAAAAAGTGATTTCATCCTTAAAAATAGGTTAAACGCAACTAGAGTACCTTTTTTCTTCTATGACAGTAGAACAGAGCAGTAAATGTTCTCGTTGGTGGTCAAGACTCAAATGTGATAGGTCCTGCACTCGAGTGCCCTCTTGAAATACCGTAAGAACAATGCATTCAACAGAAATTTGGTGAATCTAATAATCATAAATGGCGAAATAACTACAACATGGGCACTTGATTCATCATCAGAATGAAATGTTCTTGTAATCTGAATTAATAAATAATGAACTTTCTTGTATTGCAGGTACAAGAGCAGTACATACCTTTGGGAGTAAGCACTACCATATGACATCCATGTTTTCAATCTTCAGCCTTATCAAGTGTGTGGAATAATTCATCCGATCATCGAACTAGACAGTCTACAGTGCCTACTTCTGCTCCAATTAGTACCACACGTTGTGACTCAAAAGTGACGAGATAAAAATTTGTTCAGACGCTTCGTCTCATCAGATTGATTTAGACCTAGAACCAGTACCTCTTGTTGCGTAAAAGTAAAATATTACTATGAAGTGTGATCGTCAAAAAATTCTGTATGTATTTATTAATCTGCATTTTAAGATATATAGTGTTTGAGAGTATAAATATCAGTGTAATAAAGCATAAATGCGAATTTGAATTAATTCTTGTAAATTGTTTTTGTCAGTGTTTTTTATATTCAAGCCAGACTTTTGTTCTATTAGTCGTGCGTACAATACTTATGTTTTTTCGTTATGACAGAAATATAGATGATGAATATCCGTTTGGCTATTCAACAAAAATAAAAAATCAGACAGGAAATCAGTATATTAAGTCATTCAAGAAAAATCGTTATTTTTGAGGTAGCAATATTGTCGCCTTTTACGTAAACGAAATTAAGCCAACATGCCAATAACAAGCAGTAATAGGCAATTCCGCTGTGAATGTAAATAACGCTGTTGGCTCAAGTAAAAACGGACTTATATCCCAAATAGTCACGGAAAATTCGTATTATATGGAGAAAAACAGGTTTGGAAAATGAAGTGAGTTTGTCCAGAAATTTTGTCATCATGTTATTTTAACGAGGGGTACTCTAACTGAGCGCAGAATTTTTTTAAAGGTAAACATGGAGCATTCTATGCAAAAGTTTTGCTTTTCTGGAACAGGGACGATCGGATTGGTGACATGGTCGTTCAAGGAAATCCTAATTCGCTTATCATGGGACAAACTAAGTAAAGCTGCTAGTAATATTCGTCGATATTACTGACTTGTTGTACTTGGAGTGCGCAAAGACGCAACAGAGGCTTTGCAAAAGGTAATACGAACCAATATATGAAATAAATATATATATATTCATTACCTACTTTTGTAAGCCTCGGTGTGAGGACAAGCATAATTAGAGTTTTAATTGGAAAAATAATTAGTTAATTGTAATTAAAGGAAGCTGGAGCATTTGGCATTTTAGGGCATAGAAACTAGCGTAGGGCTTAGTGGAAGTGCACAGTAGGAAACGTATTCAGTCTAAGCATTTTCGAGCAGTTAGGAAATAGGTTCCGAACCAAGGCAAAACAGAGTGATCACGTTTTGGCATTAAGGCTTGTCAGAGCGTCATCGACAAGTGTTGTGGGTAGATTTAACCTAAAACTACAATACTAAGACGCAACTAAAACATTGATATTTTTTATAAATACCTTTATTTGATATTAAATTGTCAGAATTTCTTCATACTTTTTCGCAAGTTCCTTCAACTGATTTTCGCTAGTTTCCTTCTTTGCGTGACATAATGGCACAGCGATAAAAAATTACAGTTACTATCAGCACCGTTGGGTAATATATGCTTCTATGCTTTTGATGGATTGCAGTTTTCATCTAAATAAATTCTACGCTATAAATTAATGATTATGGAAGGCATATGTATAGATAAAAGAGAGATAAGAAACACGCTTCCTTTCTGTACCGTTATAATGTTATTTCTGTCTTAGCAGTAAAGTAGAGTACTAGCAATGGTAAAATGTGCACAAGTTGGTTCCTGAAATTATTTTGTTGGTTATGCTTTTATTGATAAAAGATACTTTGAGCATCGCTGTAAAGCTGATTTACACTTAAAAGCGCTCAGGAGTCAACGCTTAATTGGGTATGCGTAGAGCTCGAGTTAACGTTATAATGATTTCAAAAAATGAGAAATTAGTTATGAAGAGATAATAAAATGGGAGATACAAAGAATTTCAAACTTCTTATTAACTATTAATATTATCAAATAAGTTTTTCATAAGTGCACAATTTTTTTTAAAACATGATAAAATGTTTTGCTTGCAAAAATTGAAATTTTATTTAGTTTTTCATCAATTAAATTCAATGCCCAATTCAAAAATTAAAATCAAAATTTGCTTAAACGAATGATGTATGAAGTAAGTCAAATTATAACGGTACTGGTGATGGAAAGTTACCTTATGTTTAATGCATTCACGGCATGGCGAATTGCTCTATTTCTTGCTGACCCAGTTAGAATATTTTTCTGCGTTGAGATTTGCTTCTTCATGAGAAAGGCTAGATTATTTTCCTTTCAGTACGATTTGACCACTGTTCAAGTTGAAAACGGCAAAGTTGAAGTTGAAGTTTAAGTTGTCATAAAATTTTTCTCCAAAAACTTTCGGGTATGTATACGAAATATGTGAATCTAAACACGAAATTACTGCTTACTAAGAAGCGCATTCCAAACGGTAACCAAATACTGCTCATTACTGCTAAGCTGGCTGGGGAAAAGTCAATCTCAAATCTGGAAATGTTATAATTGAACAACTTCACATTATAAAGTCGCTTGTATCGAAACATTATTGTTGTCATTCTTATAGTCATTTCGCTCGTTAAATTTGTTTGTTATTGGAAAAATAGCTCTAAAGCAATTGAAAGAAGAACTCCAAAATGGGCACTGAGTGTCCTGTTTTGGACTTTCCCGGCGTAATAGAAAATCTTCCTACCGTCAAAACCTTCTTTAATGGCACTGATTCTCGTAGCATCCATAATTAAAGCGGCACCTTTAATGCGGCCACCGGGCTATCAGGCCACCGGCCGCCGACCACTGACCATTGATGTGTCCACCAGACCTCCGACCACCGACCTTTGAGGTCACCACCCGCCCAAAAGGCCGCTGGCCACTAACCCTTGATGTGGCCACCGGGCCACTGACCGTTGACCTGGTAGCCATTTTCGGCGAATCTTCATAAAAATGATGCAAAAGTTAGGAAAAATAAACGTTTTAAAGATGTAAGTGGGAACGTAATCTGAGTTCATATTAAAAATAAGAACTGAAATATAAATTGTTTTTATCATCACATTGTTAATGTTATAAATAATTTGTGGCGTGTTCGGACATGGTTGGGTCAAATTTGTCATTTTTAAGGTTGAAATGGGTATGTAAGGGTTCACTAATGTAAGGGTTCTAATTTGTTTCAATGATGATAGTCGTAGAAATAGGTACTTTTAAGTTATATAAGTTATACAGTCGTTAGGATAATGAAAACAAACATATTACTTATTTAAAAACACTATTTACAATGTTCTTGATTAGAATGATGGCGTTCTCCATCGAAGTTCCCGATGATCCGTCCTTCGACAAGTAGCAATGATCCAAGGGTGATTTTCCGGCATATCGGCCACCTGTATACCGGCCACCAGCGATCAGTTGGCCACCTGGATACCGGCCACCAGCGAGTAAGGTGGCCCCTGGATACCCGCTTTTGGTCTTTTTGACGTGTTGTAGTTTTACTTTCAAATCGTCTCTTTGAATGAGTTCATTTGTTTTCTTCCGTTCTTCCGCTATCTTCTCCGAAAATACCGCACTTTACCTTCACATACTCCACACTTGAATGGCTGGTCTCCTCGAAATTCAAGTGGATTCACGAAGGCACACATTCCATAGTACCAGGATTGGCAGTTACCACATTCTTCAAGAGCTTGTAGGTTCGCTGACAGAAACAGTGACTAGTTGTATTTCCAACATCTTGACTTTTCCGGCTTCTCTAGACCTCAGGTCGATTGTCTCGTTCTTTTTTCAACACTTCTATGATATAGTCGCCAGTACTCCCGTACTCCAATATAGTTTAAATACATGATCAATTACCAGTTAATTGTATTTTCAGCTTACGTGCAACTACTAAACTACAAATTGATACAAACAAATTAACAAAATTAATTTGAACTTACTGCTGCCTCTGGCAGGTCAATCACCTTTTAACTAAATTGAATAAAGGAATTAAATCCACACTGGCCATGGCCACGAGTGGCCATGGCTCAACCTAAGGTAAGAAAAACAATATTTTTTTCTTTTATTCTGTTATAATTTTTAAAATATATCAATGTGAGTAACTGCATCAACACTGAGTTAATCAGATTTTCACTTGAAATTGATAAAAATCAGCCTAAAAACAATCGTTATTTGTTAAGCTTAAGCTAAAAGCTGAAGCTAAAGCTTGAAAAAGCTATTTTTGACAATTTAAATGATATAATTCTAATGTTAGGTGCATTATATTTTCACTGTCAACTTTCAAAACAAAATACTTTCAACAAAAGTTCGACATGGAAGAACGCAATATTGTGAATAAACAGTTATAACATTGGCAACATCTGCTCACCTCCAGCTTCAATAAAATTTTCCAGAGGATGCCAGGATAAACATACAAAGATAAAATGCATACCCTTCAAGATTGGTGCATGTTAATTAACTTCATAACATGTTGTTGAATTTAGGTAAACATTGGAAGTTAGATTTGTTGTGAAAATTCATTCTATCCACTTGCAATACTGGATCCGAGTGAGCTACCAATGTTGCTGAACTTGATATTGCTGGCGTAATCTAATGCCTAAGAGTCTTTTAAAATTTGGGTTGCATTAAAAGTTAAGTCGTTGAAAAATACTTTTGATAAAATCTGTTGTTTTAAGTGTTTGTATTTTTTAGCTACTCTATCGTGAAGGAGTCCCTAACAGCCAGATAAACATTTTTCTACACAAAGCTGGTTTCACTGGATTTTCCGGATCAGCAATGTCGGGATTGACGGAAATATGTATGTCCCTAACCCGATGACCTAAGCGGAATGAACGGCTGACTACAATATCATATTTTTTTTTGAGAAACTGTTGAAAATACTCAGGTTCGCCCTACAGTTTTTGTCTTCGTCCCTCTGCTACAAAGAGAACCCTAGCAAACACACATGTTCAAGAAGACGATTCCCATACTGGGGCTTTGTTGACCGCTTCTGGTGGAACGCAAACAACAAAGCTGTGTGCCATATTCAGAAATAAATGCATCTTACAAAGGACGATTTTAAGCTTGGATTGTATGCTGCCATTCCTCCTTATGGGTAAGCCCAACCATAATAATTAATAACAAATATTTTATGCAACTTCTAATGACAATATAAACAACTTACAGATAGACTAGGAGACACGCTTATGTTAATAGCACAAATCAAACGACTTAGAGGATTCCATGAAGCACTAAAGTCGAATGCCAAATTCAAAAAAGGCAGTTTTCAAACTGTGAAAATATTCTTGGTGAATCTATTTTCACATTTAAACTCGAATGCGGATTAGATGGCGGAATACAGGAAAAATTAAGGGAAAGGTTACAGATGAATATTAAAATATGTATCTTACAAATGTACTGCATATTTTGCATCAACCTCATGTGACACACCATAAGACGCTACTCTATATTCAAAAAAATTAAAACCTGCACAATATTTGACTCCAATAAATGTACGGAAGCGCTATGCAAAATGATAAAGTACTGCGCTTTGCCTGTTTTCTGAAAGATGGAAATTGTCAAAAATTAACTCTGACTGGTTGTTCAACAAGATAGATTACAGAGTTCTAACAAGTTTTGAGATTTTATTTGCAATCTATGCATCGTGTTTCTTTTTCAATTTTTCGGATTTCAAATTAATCCCGTGGGCAGTTTTAAGCATTTCGCTTAGGAATTTTTACTAGATGGATGTATGCCTTTCGATCGAGGTTTGTCAATATTTCGTCATGCGTCAATAAGTCAGGAAACCGAGCGGCTTTAATCCGAATGTATGGCTTCAAAATTGGTGAAGTTGCTTCACATCTATACAAAGACAGATAATTTTTTTGCTCATGTGTGAGGTAAAATGATATTCACTTTCTTTTCAACTTCTAATTGTAACACTGATCATGATCGTGCTGTCCATGGGAAGAAATTTTGAATTTTTCCTTTGCTTTGTTTAATGAGTATGACATTTTATGAAATTCAAGTCAATATTTTTTGCCATATAATTTTGAAAAACAGTGCCGCTTGGTAAAACGCCTGTACAACTTTACCATTGGATTGAATACTGCATGCTAAATTTCCATTGTTATACTGAGTGTTGCTTCGTATATTAGTCATATGATGTGTACATGGTTTGTAAGATCTGAAAAATAATTTGGTATGTTTTCTTTCATGAAAGTAAATAACAAATGCTCTCTCCGACGTTGGTACTGGTGAATTTTCTCCCCTTAGTTTTCCTGACGTTTCACGTACGCTTTGTGCAGTTGGGTGTCTTTAGGCATGAAGCAGAATTTTGCCTAAGACAAAAAGGATTGCGCAAACAGATAAGTCATAAATTCGGTTTAAAACGCCATTGGAAGTTTAGCTGCTTCAAGGAATTTATCAGGAACATCATAGGACCGCAGACTATCTGCTAACTGATCAACGGTGATCGCCTCATTTCCGTGAAGGTTTTGTGCCAAAGTAGGTACAAGTCTACACGCGAATATATGCTCCTAGTGGTGCTCCAAATTCTTGGCAATGTATAATACCCAATGCATAACCTTTTCTAAGGTCCATTGACTTGCTTGGGAGTTACGTAGGCAATATCTAGGTCGTGGAGCATCGAATCGATCGAATTGCATTGAATTGGAACCATCGTACAAGGATACAATAGTACCTTTAAATTTGAACGACAATAGGAGATCCATATAAAGGAGCGGCAGAGATTGCCAGTTCAAAGTTATATCAGTTAGCTTATACGGAACTGAAAAATCTCATAGTGGATTGTGATATGTTAGCAAAAGAAATCATAGAAAGCAAAACGGCAATTGATGCCATAACATATAATGCCTTTTTGGACAAATGCATGCAATGCGGTTGGGGGGATGAAACAACAAAACACACAATGAGCCATATTATTCGGCGTCCAATAATAACAACGTCGATAGACTGCCCCTCAAACAAAGAAAACATGGAAAGAATTCCGACATGTGAGGTACAATTCACATGCTTTTGGATGCCCAACACTATGATGCGATTTTAATGAAGGGAGAATCTGAAAAACTTGTTGACATCCAGAAATGCCAAAATATGCATCCGCGCTCATCTAACGGTTACAATTACATCGAATTGGGTAAAGATGAAGAAATCGTATATTGTTCAGCAAATCGTACTTAGAAATGCTGGAAACCACATAGGAGCATGAACAAAAGCTGTACGCCCCTATCAAATCGTCGCCAACAAGATTTGCAAATAATGGCCATAAACCCTTTCTAAACTCGGGTATAGCGTGTTATAGGGTGTTTCTTCGTGGTTTCATGAGGCGGGTAGATGTGGATTTACCAACAGATTCAGAAACGCGAGAGTTATTGAAATACAATCTTCAAGAGAACGTGAATAATATTGTCCGAAAACCGAAAATGATATTTTATCAATTGAATATTAAAGTGAACCTGGTACTTTGATTTTAACCGGTTTTCGGGACACGACATCGAAATGCTAGTAATGGCAGCCGGAATGATGCCGTGACGTGAAGTACTTCGTTTACTACAATATTCAATACATTCTGTCCGGAAAAAATAAATTTTAACATTGCTACGATTAGAATAATTAGGCATTAGACAGCCATATATTTTATTGTTAATGGATTAAAATCTTTTTGGAATGCAGTTTTGACCACTGTTCTGAGTTTAATATTCCGATATACAAATTCCTGTATTAGATACAGGAGGAATGGTCTTTTGCTAGCTGCTGCTATGTTGCTCACCCCACCCCCTCTTTCACTAGTTTTCTGAACTG
>JAQFXM010004616.1:0-16726 GCA_034693345.1 Entomobrya multifasciata
AGTTAGAATTATACTTTCACTATTTCATGCCTAGATTTTACGATGAAATATTATCCTACATTAAAATTCATCCTGTAGTTTAGTTGATTTCAATTACATGTATGTTGATTTTAAAATAATACTCACTGCATTTGAAGGGGAATATGTTCGCAACGGATTCTAATTGATTAATGACGCATGATATTACTTGGATTCATCAACTGGACTGTAAATGTTACTTATTTAATTTACCAGTAACCATAAACTATGCATCATAGTTTGCACTGACGTACTTACAAGAAGTAATAATATGATAGCCCAACAGGATCTCAAGTAATCTCATTAAAATTCTTTTACATGAAATCACGCAAACACTTGTCCCATTTAGCATATAATTGTGGTAAAGTATCACTCCAGCATAACCGCAAACTTCCGCCCTGCCAAAAACAAGGAAAATTTGCCCTGAATCACCATTTATAGCCAGTCATCCATCTATTCCACATACAGAGTACACTTTTTGTGCAAAATTTTCGAAAATCGAGCAGTTTAGAAATTAATAACATATTTTCCCGACCCTCTGTCTGGGAAAATGCCACGTTACAACGAGAGACAAGAAATGGTACCAATATGGGTCAACATAGTGGTGAAACTCATCACGTTTATCGTTCTGGTAAAAATGATATAAATTCTTAATTGTTTACTCTCATACGCTTATCAATCGTATCTAAACATACCCATTATCCCAACAGGTCACATCAATAACTTACCTCTCAGTCTGCTCATGGGCAATCGCCGAAGAAGTCAAGGCACACAAACAAAATGACCACAAACACGACTCAAACACCCACTTTATCCTCACGTTAATCTGCCACGGAGTGAGTATCGCCACAGCTTTCACCCAAACCTTGGCATCCCTCGGGCTACTCTGCAACTGTCACGGAGATTTACGAAAAAAACTCATTGTCAGATGGATTGTCATTCAAGGGATTCTACTTGTGATCATTCTTGTGGCGTACTTTGTTCCGTTTTCTATTAACGAGAAGGGAGAAAGAGTGGAGACTTCTGAGTTTGCTGAGGAAACGGGTAAACACTTTGGGGAAAAGTTTGACAACTTTCATTTTCACAAGTATGAGTACACTTATGTGTATTCGTTTATTGCTCACTCGTCGAGTGTGCTTGTGGGGAGTGTGGTGGTTGGGTTGGTTGCTGGGTTTGGGGCAAAGAGTGGGTATCAGGCTGTTTGGTAAACTGCTTGAGCGAATAAAAATTGAACTATGTTTAGCTTTTTTTAATGTAAATTTTTAAAAAATCACAGCGTCAGTAAAATAGTTGAACAAAAGATTATCTTTATTACAAAAATTCGCATACAAAAAGTAAAAACGTTAACCCATATATTCCTTCATAATTTTCCCACAAACCTACTCTCTAGCAGATCTATAAGACAAATGTTACTAAATTAGTATTCCTACATTGTAGTTCGAGCACTGGTTCAAACGGATTCATAATTCACAAAAAAAACTAACCAGCCATTGCATTCCACTTAAACCTCCTCATCGCCTCCAACAAACCTCCTAAAGTAGCTTCATCTGATTTTCTACTTCTCCACTCCACCAATAATTCAACCAACACGTCAGTATGAGATTTTAGATTTAGAGTGATTTCCTGCCGCAATTTTACCACTTTCGCTGGTGGAGTGTATAACGCCCTTGCAAACGAAGACCAATCCTGGATAAATATCGAATATACTGAAGAGCCTTCCAACGTGTTAACAATTTCGTAATATTCACATCCTGTACAAAGAAACACATGGTATATGGTATTTTAAAATATGGAAGCATTTCAAAGAAGTAAAATCTTCAATTTAACAAGTATTATACCCGGGTTCCCCACCACCACGTCCATATTTCATTGGAGCAGATTACTTTTTAACACAAAATCTTGAATAAAAAAACCAAAATTGATACTAAATGTCTGATATGAATAATTTATATAATCAGCATCTGCAGTTTGAATGAATATGCTTTACATTATACCGACTAAAATGAAATCGTTATCTGTATCTGATCACTCTTGTTTGTCTTTACAAAACACACACACACAGTAAACAAATAAATTTAAATCATAGAAAAACAATTCAATTCATCTGACTATGACTCTGCATTTTTTATTCGTGCTAATTTCTCCAACAAATCAAATCTTCAATTCCCACCCATCTACCTCCTCGCCACAGACCCCGCGCCCCCACTCTCCTTACCCGTAACTACACCTCCACCGCCACCAGCACCACCTTGAATCCCCATCTCCCCTACAAACTCATCAGTCTTCTCAACAGTAGCGTTTGGAACCCTCCCCCCGGTTCCCCCTGTCCCAGTAGTAGCTGTCGTCACCGCACTAAAAGCATCCAACATCCTCTTCTTCTCCTTCTCCGCACTATCTTTCCTCTTCAACCCAAACAACTCCCTCGGATCCATCAAACCCCCTTTTCCAAGCTTGTCCAGCCGCCTCTGTCTCTCGGCATTTTTCCTCCTCTGCTTTTCTCTCGCTGCTGCTTCAGCCTCAGCCGTCAAGTAAGCGTTTCTCAACATGTGCTTAATATCCTTCGCCAATTTATACATCTCCCTCACACTATGCCTGATATCCACCAACTGACCCAGAGTATCCTCCGGCGTAATCCTCGCATTCCTATGCATATGCTTGCAAACCTGTAAATAAAGGTTCCTAATCGCCATCTTAATCTGTCCAATAATCAGCGTTCTCTGTGCAGCCGTTGTCTTGATCCTCAACAAATTATCCTCCAACCTCAACACCTGCTCATGCAACGCATTCTGGTAGTCCATCAACTCACTCAAGAAATTCCTGTAAGCCAGCACCTCATTCGACTTCATCAGCATATCCCTCTCCAGTGCCTTCTGTCTCCTCTGCACGTTGTCCCTCGTGTACTCTGTTCGACCCAACAGATTATCCCTCGCCTCCGCCAACACACCAAACCTGTCGATTATCTCCCGAATGTCTCCGTATTCACCTTGACTTGACATTTTACATTTATCTAGGAAAGTTTTGAAAACGGAGTAATTTTGAAGCCTGTTGTCTTGCTCCTTCTTCACCTCCTCCAGCCTTTTCTTCTCTTTTGAAAGTCGTCGGAGCTCTTTGTCTTTAGCAATACAGAAGACCTTTTCTCGTTCGATAGTTTGCTCAGCACGCTCCCTTTTTGCAAACCCATCTTTATAGTAGCCATTAAACTTTGGAATGTTTTCCTGAACTTGCTGGTGTTTTTCAATTGCATTGTCCCAGCGCTTTGTGAGGTTCTTTCGATCTTCTTTCCAGGCTATGCGAGCGTTCACAAGCTGGTTATCCAAGCATGCTAGCTCTTGGCGTAGGAGGGCAAATTCAGAGGCTGGAGCGTAGAATACCTTCGATGATGAGTAGAGACCTTTGTACCTGGTGAAGTCAATTTAACAGTAAATTTGTAACAAAGTTTGTAACACATTTTCTTTTAAAAATGATTCCCATTAAACCACCACTTACGGATCAATCTTATTCTCAAACTTGTCAAAGTAATAGCCCGACAACGGCTTCCCTAAGAGATCCGGAGCCTTACTCGACCTTTGTGTCACCGACTCTGCCAGCTTCACTGGAGATGGCGGAGGACTTTTGAATGTAAACGCAGATTTTGTCCAATCAGCGACAGACGCAGGCATTGTCAGCTTTTCCGGCTTGAACAGAATGGAATCGGCCAGAGTGACCTTTGAAGCTGTTTTGGGACTTCCATCGCCTTCCATTTTTTATATTTTTATTTGTGTAGTTTGGTTTTTCATCAGTTTGTGTACAATTTTTTTTGTTTTTAATCAGTTTGTATGTATTTTTTGTTTTTATTTTATTTGTATGAAATTATGAGTTTACATATTTGCAGGTGTCAAGTTTAGTTATTTTTACGAAAAAATTTAATTACAGATAATTTAAATACATAGCATAACATCACATGACTTACCACCTTGGCTACATAATCACTGGAGACCCTTGTTCACACTTTTTTTTTGTATAAATTGTCACCTGTCAGAGTGTCAGGTTTACATAACCTGTCATAAAGTTAACTCAACCGTGTCACCTGATTCAACCCACATTCAATTTTTTTATCACTAGATCACGTTTTTGCAAAATCAGCGCTTACATCATAATGATCCCAAGAATAACCAGACGTTATTGTCACAAAGTGACTAAATAATCTGCTCGGCATACAAAAACAAGTCATTGCTGTAACAGGAACTGCATTGTTTAACGCTGACTTGCGCAATCAACTGACATCACTCGCCTGGGAATCGTGATTTAATGGCGAAATAATATTTTTAGCATGCTCTGTTCATACAGAGGTTATGTGAACAAAATGGTAAAGCAAATGTCATTTGTAGGTCGCTTTTGTACTTTGACTTGTTATTACAAAGCCATGTGATGTGAATGATGATGCTTCATTCAGTCTAAAATAATATTCACATGAATTAACTTTAATCAGTTTTGGTCATGTGGAACGCTACAAATAGCCCACACACTACAAATTTCGGTCAGTCTTCTAGTGACCAGTTCAGCAAGGTTGGCTTTTGAGTTCAAGTTCAGTGAATATTTTCCAGGATCTCAGTTTGCAAATAAGATGCCTATTACTGTCAGTAAAAAAGCAGCAGGGTTAACTTGCATGTGCGTTACAGTTACAATCACAGCAATATCTGTGTTTATCCTTAGTATCCACACTACATCAGCCCAGGAATGTCATACGATCGTGGGACCTGAAGCTTTGGATCTCCTGTCCACAAAGAGACCTTACCGTTTTAATCCAGTGGAGGCGGTTGGAGTGTCATACACACCGGAAGGATGTGAAGCTGAAAAAATATGGTATTTTGGGAGACATGGGACGAGGTATCCGGGGGATGAGGATATTGTGGCGATGCAAAATATACTCCCGGGGCTGTTTGAGGAGATTGTTTCAGCTGCGAAGGGTAATTTGTAAATTTAAATATTGTATTCCAAAACAATTTTAAAACAAGTTTATTCGTTTTTAGACTCTTCTCTCTGCCCATCAACCGTTTCATATTTCTCCTCATGGACACCTCGGCCTGACCTCAACGTGTCAACAGAGTCGTACCTCACCACCCAAGGGATCCACGAATTAAACTCAATTTCCACCAGATATATTTCCCGGTACCCCCAACTCTTTCCATCACAGTTTAACAATCAGACGTATTCTTTCAAATTCACTGACGCTCAACGTACAAAAGCTAGCGCGCATGCTTTCGCGTCTTCAATATTCGGAACTGAAAACCTAGAAACTGTATACTTCCCAGCCCCACTGTCCAAAGACCCCATTCTCAAGTTCTACTCATTGTGTACCAAGTGGGAGAAGGAAGTGGATAAGAATCCAGCTGGGAGTAAGGAGCACGATGAATTTGTTCTTTCTTCTATGATGTATAGCACTATTGCAAGGGTTTCCAACAGACTGGGTTTGACAAGGAATATTACGTTGGATGAGATAGTAATCATGTACACAACTTGTGCTTTCGAGACGGCTTGGAATAACGGGTCGTTGAGTCAGTGGTGTGCACTTTTTGATTTGGAGGATTTACGTGTGATGGAATATATGGAGGATTTGGATTATTACTGGAAGGATGGGCCTGGGTTCGAGATTAATTATGAGCAGGCTTGTTCTCCATTTAAAGATGCGATGGAGTTTTTGGAGTGAGTGGTACACAAACTATCTTAATTATTAAGTTCTGGTTATACAGTACATTTGCAATTGATTTTCTAGTGACCCAAGGGGCAGAAAAGTGACAGCCTACTTCTCCCACTCGGGAGCCACGTTAAAAATGTTCGCTCGCCTTGGCCTATTCAACGGAAGCAGCACAGCCAAAGCTTCACCAGAAATCAGAGCAGATAATTACGAAGAAATGAAGAGCAGTTACGAATGGAGAACTAGTGAAATAGACTGCATGGGGACTAACATGGCGTTTGTAAAATACAATTGTCCAGGGGGTCCACCAAGTAAGCAGATTGGTCTGTTTACGCAGGAAATGCCTACACCTTTTTCTGCTTGTGGGGGAAAGGCGTTTTGTGATTTTGAAGAGTTCAAGTCTAGGATTAGTGTGTTTACTGATGACTGTGATTTGAAGGAGATTTGTAGGGTATGAGTTTTATGAGTGAATTTTAAATGTATTTAATTAAGTATTTAAAATGTAATAATAAAATGAAGAAAAAGTAGTATGCATGTGATTAGATTTTTACTTAAATCAGTGTTAAATACTGATACTAGCAAAACTAATTTAGGAAATACTGTAGAGAAACCATAAAATGCTACCTAAACCGCAACTATATTACAGATTATAAATCTTAATTTTGTATGCATACATAATAGTTTTAAACTTTTTATGTCGCAATACCCCATTTTGATTGGCCCAAGTAAACTCCCACGACCTTGCATGTATTGAGCTCGTGTGACAGAATTTCGCATATTTTTAGTTAACTAAACTATTTAGTATAGTATAAATTACTTAAATAGGGAGTTTTGGGAAATTCGCGAAATCGTTTACGTGCATTTACTTAATTTTAATTACGTAAAGCAATCTGCAAACTAGTTTTGAATTTTTACTATGTAGTTTTACAATTTTAGTGTATACGTGGTACTTATAAATGAGTCTGCCTGGAATCTAAACAAATGAAATGAAGAAGTTCGACAAAACAGTTTTTCACCGAAACATGTAGGTTTCATATTGCCTTGAGTCATTTGTCAACTTGATCATCCAAAACCATATTGTATTTTAATCAGCTAATGGAAAATTATTCCGATCTCCGTGAAACATTCGATTTGTTCGACAACCTATTTGACCGAATTTACTTAAACCATTCCGTCCGCAGTCATTTTGGCAATGTCCACTTGTCCGCTCTATTCAAAAATTAGTGTATCTTTCTCAACACCCCATTACGTGTGTAAGCATTGGCATGAGATCCACAAACGGGTTAGTGTAACACATTAAAAAAAAATAAGAGAAAGTGGATTTTTTGTACAAAAGTCAGTTTCCTCAAACTAGGTAAAATGAAGCGTCAAAAGGTGCGTGTACAAAATGAAGTATTGGGATGACATCAACTACAGAAGACTGTCGGCGTTTCTTGTTTGCTTTTTGACATAAATTATACTTTTCTGGCTTCGGAGAGTTTCTTTTTTGTGAGGAAAAAGTTACCTTGTAATTTGCGGTGTAGCATTGTGCATTGTTTAGTTTCGTTTTTTTCACAATTGTTTGATTTTAAAAAAATATTTAGGTTTACTCGGAACACGCTGTATTCACATGACAGATGCAGACGAAAAATTAAATTATGAAGCTTCCGCTATATTTTAATCTCTTAAAAAGTATTACGTTGAATTCAAGTCGCGTTTTATGACAATGGCTTTTAGCCAAATTAAATGCAAACAAGAAAGTTTTTTTTAACCATTAAAAATTACTTCATATTTTAATCTAACCCGGCCCTTCATAAATAGAAAAAACATTTAAATGATTTCCTGTCTATTTATTACGGAATCCGCATTTTCAAATCAATTTATTACTTGTACCGTTTTGTGACATGGTAGCCTGCTAACCGAGTCAGTTCCCAAAATTCAAATTTCAAACAAAAAACCATGAAGCACCTCGCCACATCATTTTACTCTACAATAAAAATATTCTCCACCGACAAGGATGGCCCCCCGCCTCCATACGAACACTGCTGTACTGACGGGATCATAAATGTAAATACCATCGACTCCCGAGTAAATGACGGCACCTTAACACGGTCATCCAAACACTTCAGAACATATTTATCCTCTTGTTTAAACCTCTTCTCGTTTATATTTGTGATCCCCTTTAAAATACGCACAAATGGGTATGGAAAGATCACTTTAGCTCGTAGGGGTAAATTAGCACAGGTAAGAAATAAGCTACCATAAAATCTAATTCCAACTTAATTTAGAAAAATTAAACTAAATCATGTATTCCAGATAATTTGCATGCTATTCCAACTATTTGCCTTAACATTCAACACATCCACAACAGTTTACCACGTTTCGACATATATCCAGAAATCCCCAACTGATGCCTGGGCAATCATGACCCTCCTTTCCCACTTATTCGACCTACTCCTTTACATCAACACGTTCCACGTATTCTGGACTAAAATTCCTCAAATGGAAAAACTACTGAACCAAATCCGCATTCACTCTTATCAAACTTGCCTCAAAAATCCCCAATTTATAGTTTTACTAGCTTTTTTGCTAAACATGCTTGCTGGTGCAGTATCTCCGTACAGACGTGAAGTACTATGGAACATTACAAGTATAATGGTCGACCCCATTCTCCCCCAACATTCATATTCATCTGTCACCAGAAACGTTTTAGAATACCCCATTTGCATAACATTATTTTTCTTCCAACGGATGAACTCTGTTTTTGAACTTCTTGTAATGTCCAGCGTTCTGTCCATGTTGGTTGTTGTGAATCAGTTTCGAACGGGCGTTCTGGAGAACAAGTCACCTCAAAAGGTATGTCTTTGAGTATCAAGTTGCCCCAAAGCATATTGATCATGTCATTTTAAAATCCCAATTTAGCTAATGGAAAAATATTCAAACCTCCGTGAAACATTCAATTTATGTAATGACATATTTGGAAGAGTGTTCTTCAATCACTCGATCGCCACGTTGCTCTACTACGTGAACACACCTGCTGTCCTAACTAGATTGGAGTTGTCTGTGGATAAGCTGTATAAACTGGTGTACTTTTCGTATCATTGCGTTACGTATGTGAGCGCCTGTGAAATTCACAAGCGGGTTGGTGCTATCATATCATATTGAAGTAGAAATAGTAAAAATGGGTTTGGTGAGAGGTCTAATATTTTTATACAATTTTCAGGTAAGATCATGCGTTAAAGATTTCATCTACAAAAAAAAGTTGGAGGATTTGGGTCAAACGCAATTGATAAAACTAAACATTCTCGCGGGTGAGGTGGAAGATGATTCTGTTGCTATTTCCTGTGTGTTGTATAACGTGAGTTATGCGTTTCTTGCTTCGGTAAGTGTCAAAGTAATTTGTTGATGCGATGACGGTAATAGTTTATTAATTATTTTGAAGAATTAGTGGCATATGTGTTTTTGCAGTACTTGGGCCTTTTAGGGACGTACGCCATATTCACGTGGCAAATGCAGATAAAATGAATTCGTACTTGGGCGAGATAATGTACAGATATTCTACTGCTGGACCTGTAATTTTCTCGAAGATACGCTGTTGTGCTTATACTTTTTTGTTCTGCACTTAAAAGGGTTAGTATCACAACAAAGAAAAAAAGTAAAAATGCTTCGACTTCAGTACAATATACTATTGTTAAATGAAATCATGATTCTTTTTTTGCAGTGAAAGATGCTTATTTAAGAATTACTTGCATGTAATTTGATTAACGAGCCTATAAATTATGTATTTCTTTGCAGTACATGTGCACATGTTATGTAATGATTTTTACTACCATAAAACGACACGGGTTTCTCTTCCATTGTTTTTCGTAGCGTCACGGTTTTTTTTACTATAAAAGAGAGTCAAAGCACAATAAAAACCGAACAATACAACTTGTGTAATTTTATTATTTAAAAACTTTTTATTTTTCATAACAAGAACATAAGTACATCCATTACGTATGCATTGTTAAATAAAAATAAAAAACACGACACACATTACTCCTCCCTTTTACCCCTCAACTCAACATCCAAATACACGGGTTCACTTTCCACAAACAACGGCCCTGAAGCCAAAAACTTCAACTGAGAGTTCTCCCTCTTCAAAAACCTAAAATCTTTTAACATAAACGCCACAATCAACACCATTATCTCCATACTCATCCTCTTTGCTGGACAACTCCTTGATCCAAACCCAAAAGTAGTAAAAGCATAAGAGTGCAACTTTTTATTCCCTGCCATAAACCTTTCCGGTTTAAATTCCTCAGGATCCTCAAAGTACTCTGGATTCCTGTTTGCTCCCCAAATCGAAATGATGGCAACCTGACCTTTTCTAATCTTCACTCCTCGTTCCTCGTGTTCCCAGTCTTTTGTGCAAACACGCTCGGTTCTATAAACAAACGGGTACAACCGACTAGCCTCCGTTACACAAGCCGTCACAAAAGGCAACTCCGACACTAAACTGTCATGCGACAACGTCTCGCCACGAGAAAACGCCTTGTCCACCTCCTCCTCACATTTCCTCTGTATCTTACTATCGCACGCTAGTGAGTACAAGAGTCCACTAACGATCAAGCTTATCTGAGCCTGTCCAGCTATGAACATTGTAAGCCCAATTGCCCAAATGGTATTCTCCGTAATGTTATGTTTTACATACTCTGGCGAGTTCAAGTTATTATGCCACTCCAAAACGGTGTCCAAAAAGTCCCGAGCAGGTGCATCACGTGATCGTCCTTCTGCCTCATTTTGCTTGGCACGAGCGTCCAAAAGTTGCTTCATGACCACACAGAATTCCTGAAATGGTTTTGGGTTAATGAGCGTATTTGGTAGGAATTTTTGCAGGAATGGGAACACACCTGTAATTAGAACATGTTTAGTTATCTTAATCACTGCCAATTTATCAGTCAGCTTAGTAAGAGATTTTGTTTAACAAAAGCATTCTTACACCCATAATTAGCAATCCAAGGCGCTTCAGCACCGGGTGCAGTCAAAATCTCAGTAACAATCTGAACAAACCGATTACTAGAATCAGACTTGCCAATATTGATGGCAAATTGGGATCTTGCTACCAAGTCTGTTAGCATGTTGTAAAGTCCCCTGGAAAATAAAATGGCTTTACATGTATTTACGAAGATTAACTATTCGTTTCGGGTATTTTGACTTACTCATTAACACAATATTTCTCCAATCTTCCATCTTTCCCCTTTTCCTTAATATCTAGCTTAATCCCTTCCACAAAATCCTTAATACTCGCCGTCATGGCAGGATGCGCCGCTCTAAGTCTCCCCGCATTCGACATGACTGCCATAGACATACCCCTCACAAACTTCCACTTGTCACCTTCAAGAACTTCAAGCATTTCTGCCATCAGCGGATCTTCATACCCATCAGTCCTGATCCCATTAAAAGAATCAGCGTCTTTTGTAGTTATGCACCGAATTATCTCAGCGTCGCATACAACGATATAGGGGTCTCGGCCGTTGTACACCTTGAATAATTGGTTATAAAAGTTTACATGAAAAATGTGCACGTTTTATTCTGGAAACATTTCAACTTACCCCAAAAACTGGCCCATACATCTTCATCCACTCAACGTCCTGTAGCCCTCCAGGTTGTTCATAACACTTTAAAGCGGATCCCAAGAGATAGTGATCTCGAGGCACAACCCCAAGTCCTAGTTTTTCCAGGCTCCCTACATGCCATCTTGCGTATGTTATTAGGCCCAAGATAATCAATCCACCGATAATTAGTACTAGCAGCCACATTTTCGGAGTTGAAATGTTTTGAAGAATAAATTCAATCTCCTGCTGCGCTTGTTACGGCACAACTCCCACAAAGAAACTGATTTTTTATTGAAACCTTTCGTATGTACTCGGCTAAAGTATCCGAGAAATACCAAACTTACTGGTTTGTTGCTGACTACATACTATATGCATGATTTATTGGTGTGAGAGAGCTATTGGATGACATTGAAAGTGACACAGACATCAAGCAAAAACTGAAGACTGATTTTTTGCAAGGATTGAGTTTGCAACTTTGACTGCAAAGCATATTAGTGTTAAGCTCTAAAAAGCATCTTACTCTTAAGCAATTATAAGCATCGCAGTTTTTATTACATTTGTTCACACTTTACATCTTAGACTTGTCCTTGAAATGTGGGGATTCAATAATTCTGCAGATGTATATGTTTTTGTATGCATGTTTTAGATTTCATTTATAGATTAAACGCTGGCTATATTTGAAACAGATCAGAATTTTTTTACCCCCTTGGATGGCACATGTTTCACATCTTATTTGCATATACTCCACAAGTCGAATAGAGTCACTGATGCATGGGATTTCATTGTTCAATATATCTGTAGATCAAATTACTCGTAAAAATATTTACACAGCTAATCCATATTTGCCTGGTGCATAATTGTACATCAAGCTCCGATGTCCACATTAAAATTGCGAACGTTATATTCACACGATGCTTCAACATGTCTGTGAGAGTTATGCAATTCATTAATTTGAACTGTGTCAGTCAATTATGACCAACTATGCAATCACCCGTACACAATAACTTTTACGGAAGAAAAACAAGCCCACATGTAAGCCATACCAATTTACGATCCCCATCGTCTTCCTGTACACACTTTTTCTCTCTAACCACAAATCGGGTAAAAAGAACGTTAAAAATCTCAATCACTCTAAAAACTTTCTACAACCCCCTTAAACAGTTTTAACAACGGACTAATGAAAGGATTGTGGTATCGACTACGCCATTGTTTCCTTACCCGAAACCTATAATTTACCCTCACGGGTTATTCTTAACTTCTTTTTACGATCTCTGTACTATATATGGATTTTACATGAGAAAAAATTGAGCAATGATGCCGAAAATTCCGTACATTTGTCTAAAAATGTATGTTATTTTTTCTATTTTTAAACATGTATTTACTCAATACACTTTCTCTGGTTGTTTTTTTTCTCTTGATAACATACTTAACAGCGTATAAATGAATATTGCATGCCCATTAACATCCGCATTACTCAACAAATCGTTGAATCGTAAACAAGTTGGTCTGTGAAAATTTATTAGTATCCTTCCTGGGGCAACATGAGAGCTGGAAAAAGAAATGGGTTTCATTCCCGTGTGTTAGGGAATCCATCACCTCCAGATGAATTTACAACCACACAAATTAACAACAGCCACCATTACGTAAAACAGCCATCTGTGACCCAGTACCACTGGTTTGTGTACGAGGAGGATGATAAAGACAAGGAAAACGATATTATGAGTAACGACAAACCGGGAGATTCCCAAGAACTGCAAACTAGCCAGCCAGAGTATCAGTACGACAGTGTTATTAAGCAAGTTACTTCAAAGCCCATTCAAGTGAAACCGTTGGATGTTGAGGAGGAAGGGTTCCAGGATACTACACCTGACATGATGGGTCCCACTTCGTATTTTGCAGGGGATTCCTACTCCATGCCAATTTTACCAACAACAGCGTCTCCTGTTCAGCAATACGTTACTCCAGACTCTTACTTACCTTATGGGTATAATGATAATTATGGTTATGATTACCGTAATGGCCCTCAGTATGGACCCCCCACCACCACTGGATGGCCATCACCGTCATCCAGAAGACAACCGGATTTTCTAAGACTACTCAACCTCCTTGGTCCGATGCTGTTTCCTCTCCCATTCATGATCTGTTTGATTCCTTTGATAATCCCAGCGATCCCACTGGCTTTGTGGTCAACTCATGAAGCGTTTCAACCACTTTTAGGACCTCGACCTAACCAAACAGCACCAGCCATACAGTCACCTATATTCTCTATCTTTAACCATTTCACGACCACCACAACAACAACTACAACCTCATCCCCACCACCACCTTCAACAACAACAACAACCGAAAGACCATTCTTCCCAACACCAAGTCCTTCCATTGAACCCCCATCACTTCCGGTTTTCCCCAGTTACCAAACCCTCCCCCCTTTATTTCCAACACTGCCGTTTTTTCCATCAACTCTTGCTACTGAACCAGTTATAAGGCCTACGGAGAAACCAGGAGATGAACTAGTGCCTTCTCGATTGTACACGTCTCCACCTAAAAGCAACTCTAGCAAGAGCAACTCTAGTAAAAGCAACATAAATTTCTCGAAAAACGTTAGTGCCACGCTTGAGTTTGTAACTGAGACGCCACCGAGTAACCTTTTGGTGAAAATACCAACACCACCTCCGGGACTTAAATCACGGCCATCGTCACCTCCTCCTGGTGGACTGTTTTTTGCGAATAATTTCACAGAGTTTCCGCTGATTTTCTTGAATAATACGTTTGATGACTTGAGGGATTATCGGAGGGCGGGGGAGGTGGATAATATATTGTATGATTGATAAGAGGGTTTTAGGATTTACAAATTTTGTATTAAAATTGGGTGTTTAAGTTAGTTTTACTCATGATTTCATGTAAACATGTTATAATTACCAGATTTAAGTTTTTTACTGTATAATACTTTAATGTTGGTATACTATATTGACAAATTGTTTTTCACGGGAAATACGTAGGTTGTAGAATTTTGTTAACTTGATTTGTACTATACTTTAATCTTATCAATTTAAGGTCTTTTGGGTTATTGGACAAAATAAAAGTATAGTTCTTAGAATTGATTAGTTCTGCAGCATATTATTGATTGTTAATCCATGTCATAATTCCGGCATCCTATATCCTGAGTTTTGCATACGCATGTATTCAAATCAAATCAAATAAAATCATTTGTTGAACTTAAACTTTTAACCTCTCAACGAAACATCAAAATAAATAGGCCCATGACTTATAAACACCCAAGGCCCACCAGGATGAAAATTCAACTCCGTGTCCTCCCTCAGATGAAACCGGAAGTGCTTCAACAGAAACGCACAAGCCATTCTGATAACTTCCATTGCCAGTGGTTTGCCAGTACAATGCCTTGGGCCATGTCCAAATGATGACCACGCGTACGCATGCAACTTTTCTTTGTTTCCAGGTAAAAACCTATCAGGATTGAAAATCTCCGGATCTTCGAAATGTTCCGGATTCCTGTTCACTGCCCACAGTGGTGCCATTACTGTGGTCCCTTCTGGTATAGTAAAGTTGTATTTCTCACACTTCCATGATTCGGTGCATACTCGCTCAGCGTCGTAAAACGGGTAGAGTCTTAAAACTTCCATTACACAAGCTTGGAGATAGTCAGCTTTAAGAATCTTTTCCCTCGAAGGAAAGTTAGACCCTTCATCTAAATCCTCCCACAACTTGTCAATTTCTCCGAACAACTTATCATAAATTCCTTGTTCTTCCGGTGCAGTTAGTACGTGGTAAATCAAGCAGGAAATCACAAGAGCTGCCTCATCTTGCCCCGAAAAGAAAAAGTTGAAGGCTTGAAACAAAATGGTTTCTTTTGTCATTTTAGCTTGCTGATATTCTGGTGTGGGTAGCTTCTTCAATTGCTCAATGCAAATGTCCACAACGTCGGGTGGGGAATTGGGTGTGGTTCGGGCTGCAATGAGCTTTTCCACGATTATGTAGAATTCTTTTGCTGGGGCCGGGTTGAGTAACGTTGGGGGAATAAATTTGAAGAGGATAGGGAAGGTTACTGAAAGCAAGAAGATTTCAAGTTTAAAATGAGAACAAAATAGTTAAATTGTAAAACGCTTACATGCAATCTCCTTCAAATTATGGTACTTGAGTCCTTTCGGTTTAGCAAGTTCTTTAAGAATTCGGGGAAACCTGCCACTTTTATCCCGAATTGAAAACAAGCATCTTAGCGTCAAATCCGTTAATCCATCGAAAAGAAGGCTATTAAACAAAACATTTAATTATAACTTTAATCTGGCTTAAAAAACAAGCAGAATTCTAAACGGACTCACTCATCAAACGCACACTTCGTCAATTTCCCCCCACTCTCCTCAATCCTCTGCTTTAGTTCATGACCCCACTCCAAAAGACAAACCTTCATTGGAAAATTCATCATTCTCAACTTTGCACCTGTGAACGCTGGACTAGTAAACCCTCGTACGATTTTCCACTTGTTGTTGGGTAGGTAGTCCGGCATTTCATTTAAAAAAGGATCTTTAAAGTCAACAGGACCCTTGGCATCAAAGTGTGGGGTATCTTTGACCATGATAAGTCGTAGTATTTCCGGGTCGCAGACGTAAACTTGAGGGTCTCGACCCGCATAGACCTGTGCAAGCATTTAATTTACAGTCACAAACGGATGGAATTATCGTAATCATAAATGCACTCAACTTACCCCAAAAACAGACCCATGTTCCTTCATCCAATCAATATCTCTGTGCCCAGTGGGCTTGAACCTAGTCAAAAACGTACTCCCAAGCAAGAAATGTGGCTTGACCACAGGAATACCCATTTTTTCCAAAACCCCAAAGTTCCAACGAGCGTATATGATCACAATTGAAATTACACAGAGGATAACGGCCAAAATTACAGTTAGAAGAGGAAACAAAGATGTCAATGTGAACTCCATGGTCGAAAATGTTTTGAAAACAGTTAAATATCCGTCAAATTTTTTGAGACATTTATTTCTACACTTGTACTTCTTTCATCAAGACACACTCCCTCTCAAACACAACAAAAAAAACAGCAGAAAATATTGACACACTTACAAACTCTTTCAATCAGCCAAAAAATCCAATATCGATTAAACTCAAAAAATGACAACCCATCATACAAAACACACACACAAGCAACCCAAACACATAATCAATAGCATTACATATTTTTTAACATTACATGTTTGTTACGAGAGGACAATTTCTTGTATTTATCACTTAAGGTGGTTGCCCATTAGGTTTACGTCAAGTTTTACCTCACATGTTTCATGTCCATGTCTATCATGTATACAAGCAACTTTTAGTATCACCTAAAAAAGTTGGATAATCGCTAGCACAAACACCCAAGGTCACGTTATCTAATACACTCACTTTTACTTATAGCCAGCACAGCGAAATATAACAAATTGATGTAATGA
>JAQFXM010004617.1:0-16725 GCA_034693345.1 Entomobrya multifasciata
AACCTCCAATGACGTGCTTTTACTAAATAATTGACACTCAAGGAAAAGGTTCACTGCTTAAGGTTCTTTATTGTGAAATCTGAGCAACTTCAATTTAACAGTGATTTTTTATATTACAAATGACGTAACTTTTACTACAGAGAATTAACTTATTTTCTCTCTGCATTTTCACGTTCGCTCTCTGCCAGCCAAACGCATACTAACTCTCCTTCTTCACTTCTCTGCTCTTCTTGCTTCCAACTCGAGGCCGACGTATCTTCAACGTTATGTACAGCCAAGCAGTCTGGAAGATCCTACTTACATACATTAACTAACACACATACACATTTTACTACATACAACAAACCATCTATGTACATAGCATTTCGTACTTAACTAGACAAAACATAACTACAAATTCATAAAACACATTTCATATGCCACAACAACAGATATGATACATATAACTTTGGAAATAATCAAAAGCTTATGCCCTTTGAATTAGTCTGGTGGAAATACGATACATTTAAGAGTTTTAAAAATCTACGACCATTCAACTCCTCACATCATATTTTGCTTCCCCATTTTTAACAAGATTCTTCCTAGTCGCTTTTTATAGTGGCAGAATCATTAAAAGAAATTGAACTTGTACCATGTAACTACAGAGTATTAGCAATTAAAATAAAGGCTAAACTTTAGAAGGGCAAGGAAGAAAAAAAGATATTTGCTTGAAGTCGGACTTGTAAGTCGATACATATTTAAACCCTTGGTTTTTATCAAGTTAGCAATTATGCACCAAAATCTAAAAAATAGCGCTACGAAAATATTAATTATGAAGGTGTAAAAAATTCAGTTAATTTTGAATTTTCGACAGAATACACATTCAGCTATTCATATCGATTGACTAAAATAAATACTAATAAAAGTAATTCTACAAACTAAATTCTACCAAAGGGTTTCGACAATTTCTTCTCGACTAAGTACAATAACACATAATTATTACCTCCCAAATGACAAACCTTAAGCAGGTCACACAGGCGTTTTACCAATAAATAACAAATTGTGAAAGGTACCTTTCGAACGCTTTATCCGATTCAATTCTCTTTGATTTTAAGTGGAATAAACTAATTTAACCCAAACTTCTCACAAGTTAACTGTAATCCTTAATGCTTGGTTCCGTGGAAGTTGTCGTAGAGTTCCAAGTAGGGAACCAAACAGAATGAGGAGAACACGCTGTTTCGCTTGTTTTTTAATTCGACCTTGGTTCTTAAAATTGCCATAAATCAGAGAACAAAGAACTTAGGTTTTTAGAACTTGGAGGTTTAAATTAAATGTTTAAAATACAACTTGGATAAGGTTTCCAACATATTATGTATAAAATATCAGCTTCTAATATACTAACCCATCACAAATCCAGCTAGAACTAACTAAATTAGAATCAAATCTCTACGACAATTCGTAAATATATATTATAATAATATTTTGTTGGCTCATAGTTATAATGTAAAATTAGGTGCCGTGATACTTCAACTTGCCAAGGAAATATGAGTGTAGTTGAAAGTACACATATTTTGTCATCAAGAACTAGTAAATTTATATTTTGGCAAACTATTTTACGTACACCGATAACCAACGGAAGACCTAATATAAGTACTAACGATAAGTTTATAGATATATCCTGGCCCACGACGGAGTCGATTGTAAATATATTCGACAAACTTTGACTAATTTTACTAGGCCGACTAAACAAATTCGACTAAAAAATCTGAATCGACCAATAAAAGTCCACAGAATTCCCACTACATACCTTAAGTATGTCACTCACGTGTTCTGCCAATATATAATAAACTGTGGAAGGTACTTTCAAATGGTTTATCTAATTAAATTACATATTGGGCCAAGGTGTGATGAACTTATTTAAACGAAATCTCTCATTAGTTATTTGTCCAGCTTAATGCTTATTTTCGCGAAGGTTCTTGTATATTTCTAAGCAAAAACTAAAACAGTCCTACAGAAACATAAATTCCGCTGATATTTCCCTTCAAATTTGATACAGAAGTTTATTGAGCACAAAACATCCGATTTAAGGCTAAAAATCCGGGGGAAAACAAAAAAGCGAAGCTTACTCGAAAAATATCTCTTAGCTTGTGAAGCAAAAATTATAGCGAGACAAAAATATTCCAGTAGTACCCGCAAGTAGTTTTCCGTAACAATATTTGGAATCGAGACGGTTCTGCGTATTTCAAAAGTATTTTAAAAATTTGAACCTACCCCTATTAAAAATGTATTTTTTTTAGCTTAGTTTTATATCTAGTCTACATTATCGCACATGCTTCTGCCATAATCCGCGAGTTTTTCATCGAAGTACAATCTTTAGACAATTTGGATCCTTTTGAGTTTAAAATTGCACTAGATAGACATGAACTTTCTACCGGGACTGATACTCAAGACGTTTTCCAGCAATTCAAAACAAACCTTAGGAGCTCGCTCCAGTCCTCCATTCTTAATTTAAATTCAATATTGGAACGGTTGGCGGGTGATGGTTGTCTTATTGTTGCTAATAGTTTCCAAACAGTTGACTTGAACACAATACATTATACCCCAATTGTACTCAGAAGATTAGGTATAGCTTCGATTACACATTCCTTGCAGGATACGTACCCAGAAGTCTCACAGGAACTAATCTGGGCACCACCAAATACCAACTTTACAGTAAACGGTAGTACAGAAATGGACGGGTACACAATTAAGCACATTCACCCATGTGTCAACTCTCAAATATTTATTCCTACAACTGTGGGAGTACAAGACGTTAACATCGGTTTTTGTGTAGACTTAAACAGGGACGAGTTTATTCGGAGATCTAAACCTTGGCAATGCCAAATCCAAATAGACTTGTTCATGCCAAATTACGCGTTGCTTGTAGGTAAACTTACAAATATATTTCGAGACACAGATGCACCCTTTATTCATTACCCGCCAAGTGATGTACCACAAATAAACATTATTGTCAGCTCGAATGATTTATTTTTTTCGAAATTTATTAAACTAACGGATTGGATTACTCGAAAAATTCACCATTCATTTGCATCTGACGGTACATATTACCAAATGGTAACTGACATTTCTTTGGCTACATTCACATCGTGTACTCATAAACATCTGCAAGGTTTGTATTGTCAGATAAAAAGAGTACATGCGTTCATACCATGTGCACACTGCTTAAGTACCTGGAATTCAATAAAACTAGAATGGCATCAAGTAACCTTTCACTCAGTTGCAAAACTTGTTGCAGACTATCCTACCACATGGATGAAACCTCTTGCTGTCGGTAGTTTCGCGCTAAAATTTGCTGACAATATGGAGTTTTTAAGTGGAACATCAAGAAGAAATATGTTGAGTAAGCTATTAGCAGAAAAATCCTTAACAAACTTTGATGATGTTGTACTCGATCAATTGGGCTATCTTCTTGCTGTTATCGTAAAAGATATTCTTGGAAACGCTTCTTTTGTAGAAAATAATAGTAATAAGCACATATATAAAACCCACTTAAAAGTATTTACATCATCAATGTATTCCCCAGATTCTTTGTTACAATTCACAAATACCTTAAGTACGATTAGTTTCATCACTTGTAATAACCAAGGCTACAACTCAATTCCCTTTGCTGAGATTTGGAAGGTTTTCGACACCAGTGTATGGATTTGGACATGTGTTGGGACTTGTTCTCTTTTGCTCGGTTTTGGGTTTCTATCCCGCGAAAACATATTTAAGAATCAAGAAAAGACTGCCCATAAACTCTTATTTTTGATCAGAGTATTTGTAGAACAAGGAGATCCATTTCCTACCAGCATTAACATGTCCCCAAAGTTTCGAATTATGATTGGTGGAACACTAATCGCTGGCGTGGTACTGAGTAATGCTTACAAAAGCACAAATGTGTACAACATCGTAAAACCTAGGGAACTGGTTCCATATGATTTGGTGGAAGACTTGTTTCTTGACAACTTTACACTTTACAGTAGATTACATAATTTATTTTACTTCTTTACTCAACGACATTCACAATATCCACAACCCATTCGCACAGAAAAAACGGAACATGAAATCCAAATGTACTATTTAAATCCAACCATATTAGTTATCGATGGCAAAGCAGAAACCTTTATCAACTCCTTTGCCTATATGTTTAATGCAACAAGTATTTCTACGAGCAAACAAAAACAAATCAGTAGAAAGAAAACATTAGAGACACTTTTAGCGGCTAAACTGCATCCTAAGTTTGGGCAGCTTCTTTTGCAACCTTTAATCAGCTTAAGTAAACTTATCAAAATCGACATAGATCTGCCTTTCGACGATTTTGATTTACATAAATGGTCAACCGCTTTGAGAAAAAATGTTTTTGACAACCAAGCACAGTTAATTTATGACGAGTTGAAAGACTGTTCTGAAAAGTCAGCTTGGATCCTACCTCGATATTTGAGTAAGTACTACTCAAAACTTCTTTCTGTTCGAAGCTTCTATTCAAACGTTGGACAAGAATCATTTGACATGCAAAGAGTAACAATTTTCGTGATAGGATTAGTCCCTGTGAATATCATTAAGCGGGCATCGGCCGCCCCACAGTCCGGAATTGTGGAAGGGATACAAAGTTTAGTTACTACCAATTTTGAGAATAGGTATTACTTTCATATTCTGTTAGAAAAGCCAACAATGAAGGGAAACATATTGGTCATTTTTCTGATCGGTCTCTCAGGATTAGGGCTATCGATACTGGTGTTTATTATTGAAATGCATGAAGCTATTTTGTACCACTTGTTTGGGTCTTACTTTTATATTCTCAGTTTGTCCAGACATTGTACTCGTCGTGGAAGGAAATATTTTAGAACATGGAGTAAAGTCACTTATAGATTGAATCTTATTTTCATGGTCATAAATTGTATTCGTTGTCGTAATGTTGACGTCGTGGAAACGTTTGTTTTAGAAGATTAAAAAGGGTGCCGTTTAGCATGGATGGATGCGTAATATGGATACTTTACTTTAGGAATGTTAACACCAATTTGTATGATATGTTGTACGAGGACTATGTTTGATTGTTTTTAAAACTCTTGCACCTCTTTTTGTGGTAACAACTGCAGATAAGTTATTTGACATTTTCACAAGCCTATTCTCATACTTTTTTTTAGTAATTTTATGTCAAGTTGTTTCATACACTTGGAACGTTTACAGATCGCTCTTGTGAGCTGCTTATATCATGTTCTAGCTTGAACGTTTATTCATTCATTTAATGGTTTTAATGCAGATTATAAAACATTGTTACAGAAACATGATAAATACATTTCTAAAAGAGAGTGAAACTAATACACTAAAAATCTTTTTACGAAAAACAAAGTTTAAATTACAAAAATCAATTGTACAATTATAATTCAATCAGTTGCTGTCCAGAAACATGATGGAGCGCTACATTTTTGAGATTGAAAATTCAACAAATATGTGAATAAACCCATCATGCTAGGACTAGCTAAGTGGCGAAGCGATTGTGACAAATAGTTGTGCATTGAGTTTTACTGAAAACTGAAGCTTACTGACCCTTTCCATTAACTGTAACCGCTAGTAACAAACCGAAACCTGATATATGCTAAGCTCACTTAGACGAGTCGAATGATATGTCACTTAGTATAAGCGATGTCATAAAAAATTTGAAATCGTAAGGTCAAGTTTGGGGTCATTTGAGGTCAAGTTTGGGGTCATTTGAGGTCAAGTTTGGGGTCATTTGAGGTCAAGTTTGGGGTCATTTGAGGTCAAGTGTAGGCCATTTAACTACAGTATATGACACTTTTTACAAGTTTCCGGGCCTTAATTTTAACCCCGTTGACCTTTTGGGGTCAATTTTTGTGGTGAAGAAGGTTCTGACCCCAGGTACCCGTGACCCAGGTTTGGACCAAATCGGTTAATGCGTTCTCGAGTTATTGTCCGGACAGACAGACGGACATCGTGAAGTAATAAGTGGCTTAGCCACCTAATAATGTGAATTAGTCTACTAATTGATTCACCATCGAAATATTCTACAAAACATAATATCGACACAAATTATTCAAAAAAATATGTTTCAAAATATAACTTTTAAATCGCCTAAATGTGGCATATACTAAGTTTTTTCCAGGAAAATATATTGCGTACTCTAAAAGAGTAGATGGTTGTTTAATATTTCATTTCATTGTTGAAAAGGAAGTTTACTTGCATGCTTTTAATTGAACAATATTTCATAAATTTTTAACATTTGCTTATGCTCGAGCTACATTTGTCTCGCTATTGATATATAAATCTATTAATTAAATATATTAAGCCTTCAGTTGGTTGCCCGTGTACCTGAAGTAATGTTCTTAAATAATAGTTTAATTTACTAATTGCTGATTACGGAATTTGTTTTTGTACTTTTAACTGAAATGACGTGGCATTTCCTTCGCAGGTTTTTCTATATTAAAGTTTCACAACTGTAGTCGATATTATAGTTATGAGGCAGTGCTAGTGCTGGAAAAGTTTAGTGGAAATTTACTCGATACAAAAACGTAACGAGTTAATTTCCTGAGATGCATTTTGGATTTATGTTTAGCAAACCGTTTAGCGTGAAGTTGGGCACGTAGTTTAGTACGGGGTTTATAATAGTCCATGGTATAAAAATTAAATTGGCATTTGGATTGAATTTTAGCATCTACCGTAAGAGCAAATTTACAAGTAGTGTAATACCGGGTTTTTTAAAACAAGACAAATCAAGTTCGTGAAAATCCCTTTTTCAAGTCATTTTTCGTTCAGTTTTTATTCAAGAAATGTCTACCAATCACAATGGGAAATACGTTAGGCAGTTCATTTGTGATAATAAATTGAAAAAAATCACGATTTTTTTTACAAATTGGTTGGCTACTGCGAAGCATTGCAGCAGAGCAGAACCACGGTTTTTTGTAGTTGCGTACCCGAAATCCTATACATAGCTACAGCTACATGTTTTACAATGCTTCATCACAATTTCAGCAATAATAATATCTAAATTGACGTAAAAAGTTTTTAACTACAAGTAAAAAAGCATGGCTCATAATCTTAATATGAAATAAGATGTTGTGACTGTCCGATACTGAAAAAATTGCCAGGAAAAATACAAATTCGTTTAGTTTAAACAGAATATCAAATTACACAGCCAACTAGTAATTAATTAAATTATTTTTTGAGAGGATTACTTCAGGTACAAGGATAACCAACTGAAGTTTTAGTGGGATTAATTGATTTATATAACCATCACGAAATCATTATTTAGCTATATGTTAAAAGCCTAAACTACCAGTGCTAATTTACAACCAGTTTTTGTTCCAAACTGAAAGATATATCACTTCGCCGAAAAAGTGCACACTTATCTGGTGACCCAAACCACTGCAGCTTATTTTCATTATTTGAATTCAAACTTAAGAACTATCCGCGTATTATAAATAAATTTTAAAGTATTGAGCCTAGTATTTTTAGGAATGTGTTCAGTTAAAGCAGTTTTAAGTATAACATATGTCTTAACACTTGTTCCCGCCGCTAGCAAATCAAAAAATGCTGTGGCCAACTTTTTCATTAACGTTCAATCTTTGGAAAATTTGGATCCTTTTCAATTTAAACTTGCGCTAGGTCAACATAAAATTCCCACTAGGACTAATATTAAAGACATTTTCGAGCAATTCAAAGCACACTTTTGGAGCTCGAAGCATTTATCTATTACAAATTTAAATTCAATTTTAAAAAACTTTCGGCATGACAGATGCCTTATAGTTGCAAACAGTTTCCAAACAGTTGACATGGGCCCACTGGGTTACACGCCCATTCTGCTCAAAAGATTTGGCTTAGCTTCAATTAAACATTTTATGGAATTTTCGGAGAAACCAGTTTCTACGGAACTAATCTGGGCACCTCCAAATACCAAATTAACTATAAACGGAACTACAAGAAATCCCATGGACCAATCAGCTCACCACATACACCCATGTCCCAAATCTCAACTCTTTACTCCAACATCTGTAGGACATCGTCACATAAACGGTGGTGTTTGTGTTGATTTAAAAAGAGACGAGTTCGTTCGGAGATCGAAACCATGGCAATGTCAAATCCAAGTGGACTTGTTTATGCCAAATTACTTATTGCTTATAGGTAAACTTACAAATATATTCCGAGACTCAGAGAAAACTCTGAATTTATACCCACCTAGTGATGTACCCCCCATAAATATTTTGTTTAGCTCCAATGAATCATATTTTACTAAATTTACTAACATGCACGATTGGGTCGATCGAAAAGTTAATGATATACATGCATCAGATCAGTCATATAACGCAGTAGTTACAGACATTTTTTTAGGTGTTTTTACATCATGTAGTCCTGAATATTTGCGAGGATTGTATTGCCAGATAGAAAGAGTACTTGCTTTTATACCATGTCCGAACTGCTTGAGTGGTTTGAATGCAATAAAACTAGAATTGAATCAAGTAACCTTACACTCAGTTGCCAAACTCATAAGAAACTATCCAACGGTTTGGTATTTGTCATGCTTTTGTTTCAATATAGAGTCAAAAATTGTTAAATATGTGAAAAGCAACACTAAAAACAGTAGAAGTCTATTGAATGAGATGTTCGCATCCAGATCATTATTAAATTTTGAAGATGTTACACTAAATCAAATAGGCATACTTATTGCTGCTTCACTGAAAGATATTTTCGGAAACGTTTCCGAGTTAGATTATGATGAGAACCCATTTGAAAGTACTTTACAGGTATCTACTTGGTCACAGTTTTCTTCTTTTGCCCTTCTAAAAATGCCAAATACCTTAAGTACACTTAGCTTTATTACCTGTAAACATCAAGGCTACAACTCGTTTCCCTTCGAAGAGTTTTGGACGGTTTTCGACACAAGTGTATGGATTTGGACATGTGTTGTGACTTTGTCCCTTCTGCTTGGTTTCAATATTTTATCCGGGGAAAAAATATTTCTGAATCAACAAAATTTTGCTCATAAACTCCTATTTTTGATAAAAGTATATGTAGAACAAGGAGATCCGTTTCCCACCAGCATAAACATGTCGCCAAGGTTTCGAATTATGATTTGTGGAACACTGCTTGCTGGTGTGGTACTGAGTAATGCTTACAAAAGCACAAATGTTTATAATATTGTAAAACCACGGGAACTGGTTCCGTATAATTTGGTACAGGAGTTGTTCACTGACAACTTTACACTTTATAGTAGATTAGAATTATATCATTACAATTTCAAATCATTCAAAGATTTGATTAAAAAACCACAAGCCATTCGATTTGAGATAAAGAAGTTCGCAATTGACGCGTATGAGCAATATAATGATGTTTCATTAATTAATAGTTTATCCGAAACCCATTTATACTATATAACATTAAATCAAACCAATATGGGTAACGATAAAATCAGTAAAAACAGAACATTGGACACACTTTTATCAGTTGTAGTACATGTAAAATTTGTGCAACTTATTTTGCAACCATTAATCAGCTTAAGTATACTTTTAAAAAGCGGACTTACTTTTTTCTCACAAGATAATCTTGAGAGATATTCTGGCTCCAATAATTATGAAAATAGGGAGAAAATGCAAAATGCTTTGAAAGCAAACTTTTTTGACAACCAAGCCAAGTTAATATATGAAGAATTGAAGGACTGTTCTGAAAAATCTGCTTGGGTGTTGCCTCATTATTTAAGTAAATATTACTCAAAACTTCTAAAGGCTCGAAATATATATTCAAACGTTGGAAAAGAATCGTTTTATATGCAAACAGTACTATTCATCGCGGGAGGAGTAGCCCCTCTAAACATCTTAAGACGGGCCCCGGCTTTCACACAGTCCGGAACTTTTGAATGGATACAAAGTTTGGTTACCACCGCTTCGGATCGTATGTATCAGCCATATATTCTACTAGAAAAACCTACAATGAAGGGAAATATATTGGTTATTTTTCTTTTTGGTCTTTCAGGGTTAGGAGTATCGATGCTGGTGTATATTATTGAAATACGGAATGATATTTTGCACCGCTTATTTCAGTATTATTATTATTTCTTGAGTGTATCTAAACGTTTTACTCGCCAAGCAAAAGTTCATTTTAGATTTAAAAAGGTGGCACCTAGTATTCGATTATATAAAGTGAGCAACAAATGATTTTAAGCAAGTTATTACTGTTACCACAACGCCTTGTGATGCTGTTATGGTTGCTGACTATAGCCTTTGTACCTCTGATGAACTGCATTGTTTTTCAATTTTTTATTTGTCAAGAGAGTTCCTAATTTTGAGTCTATATTCAATCAAAGTTTAATTTATGTAATGGGTTGTAATGTAGTTAAGCTTGTTCAAGTGTAATGGATTTGGATTCAATTTGGCAACTGTTTATGAAACCATGAGATGATAACTTGTGAATTATTTTAAAATATAGTGTGATTGTTTTAGTAGTAAATCAAGAAGATGTCCAAAATAATGTTTTTGTCCAAAAATATTCGAATAACTTGAGCAATGGTACGAATGAATTTAAAAAAAATGGGAACTTTTGCGTTTATAATATGTTAAAATCTTTCGAAAATTAAAATTTTCAAATGAACGCTGTAAACCTACTTGAATTTTACCTTTGACCATGAATTTTGTCCAACGACAACTGAAATTCCATTGGGTTAGTTTTTGATTTGAGAAATCTGCCCATTTTTCTTGTCAATCTTTGTGTACCAACTGGAATCCTTAGAATGAAAGCTTTTGTAAACTCTCCGTGTTAAAATTATAATTTTATTTCATAGACATAAACACTTTATAATAATATAATGGATACCATAGTAAATATGTAATAATAGGCCGTTTGCCAGTGTTTTCAGTCTCTGTTTGCTTCTTCCTCCTAGTTTGCTCTTGTATCGATCTGGTCAAAACTTCGTTGGTTTTCTGTTAAGTAGGCCTTATAGTATGATGTAAAATATGTGTGGACATTTTCTAGTTTTTTACCCCATTGAATAGATTGAATAGTATAAAAGTTATTGGAGTAATTTTAAACAAATTGGCAACCAGAATTTTTATTTCATGAATAATTATACAAATCTATGTACGCAAACCTGCGCTATCAGATGTATTCCCACTGACAGGGCTCCGCAAGTATACCAAAATAGCTGCTCTTAAACATCGAAAACTCTCGTTTAATCAATATGTGCAGAGATGTACGTATTCAAGGGAAACGTATGGATGGTAATAAGAGTACGCAAAAATGTCAACAACCTGTTGGAAAAATGTATGGCAAAACTTTTATCGGCTGCAAAGCATCCAAGTATGTGCAAATCATTTTGCAACCATTACTAAGCATAAACGTTGTCATATAAAAATGCTGATCGTTGCAAAAGTTCATTTTAATAAATGAGTGAAAAAAAGTAAAATAGTCCAACAGTTGCACCGTATCTTATCTATTTTAATTCAAATGTGACAAATGTCTCCGCTTTCCACCGTTATTTTTAAAGTTTGAACAAAACAATATTTAACATTTATTCACATAGCGTAGCTATAGGTGCAAATGACAACTTTTTACATGTTATTGTCAGAAAAGCGACAATAAGTACACGGGCCAATTTTTTCTCGAAGGACAATTTCTGGAAAATTTGGATCTTCAGTTGAACTTGTCTAACACGGGAATTTAAAAATGTCGTTCAAGTGAGACGTCGAAAATTGGTTTTCTTATGTAACTTTTGACTTAAATCGCTACTCTGTATTTACTTATTCACAACTTTATACCATGTCTCAACTCTTCACCATAACATCTGTAGGAGGTCGTAACGACGGTCATATAATAGGTATTACTTGGATATTTATTAATTGATATATTTTACACAGATGTTCCAGTAGAAAAACCTGCAATGAAAGGAAACGTATTAGTGGTTTTTCTTGTTGGTCTTTCAGGATATGTTTTAGAAGATTGAGTGAGGTTGTTTCAATATCGAATCTAAGTTTGGTGTTCAGACGTTGTACTCGTTGTTGACATGTGGACGTCATCGAAAGGTTTGTTTTAGAAGATTAAATAAAGTGCATACGAAGAAATACTGTGCAGTATGCAGTGCTCTGTATTTTATTTTTATTGAACATTTCATTGGTGCGAATGTATAACGATAACTTATGAGCCAACAATATGTAATAACAATATTTATGCACGAATTGTCGTAGAATTTTTATTCAAATTCAAAATGTTTGTTGCTTGATTTTTGATGAACTAGTATACAAAAAGCTGATTCTTCATACATAGTATTTTGGAAGCTTTATCCAAGTTTTATTTCGAACATTAAGTTGAAGTCTGCAAGTTCTACAAGGTCCGTTTTCTTTTTACTGTGATGTATGACCATTTAAATGACCAAATTCGAACAGTGAAGCAAGCGACACATGTGTTTTTACGAATCGGTTTGGTTATCGAATTAGAACTCTACGAGAACTTCCATGGAACAGAGCGTCAATCTTTACAATTAACTTGAGAGGTTTGGCTTCAATTATTTTATTCCACTTTAGATTAAATTGAAATAAACCCGATAAATCGTTCAAAAAGGACCTCGCGCATTTTATTATATATTCGCGAAACACGTGTGTGACCTTCTTAAGATATGTCATAGGGAGAGGTAATATAAATGTAGAAATGTACTAAGTGGACAGTAAAATGTCGCAAATCTTTTTTAGAATTTAGTTAGTGGAATCAATTTTATTAGTATTCCTAGTAGTCAAATCGTTATTGATAGTCGAATGAGTATTTAGTCAAAGTTATAAAATTAGTGGAATTTTTTAGAGCTTCCTCTTCATAATTAATATTTTCCCAGTACTATTTTCTCGATTTTGGTCAATAATTGCTAACTTGAATAAAACCAAGGGTATAAACATGTAGTGACTTGCAAGTCCCACTTGAAGCAAATATCATATTTTTTCTTCCTTGTCCTTATAAATTTAAGCCTATATGTTAATTTGTAATGCCCTGTATTTACAATGGTACAAGTTCAATTTCTTTTAATGATGCTGCCGCTAGGAAAAGTGACTATGAGGAAGCTGGTTAAAATGGGAGCACAAGATATAATACGAGGAGTCATATAGACAGTGACTGGTGAAACACTTAAATGTATCGTATTCCCACCAGGCAAGTTCTTCAAAAGCGCACAACCTTTTGCTAATTAACTAGTTGATTGCGACAAATTGTCTGTTAACTGAAACTGAAAGCGGTTCCACGCAATTTTTACATCAAAGTGGTTAACTAGTTGACCAAATTTATAAATCAAATGTATTATTCAACGAACCTACAGTGGATTTTATTGTGTAATCAAGGTTTAATACGTTGACGACGTCAATTTATGTATTTGATAAAGTTTTAAAATGCGAAAAAACTGATGCACTATTGATTTCAAAATTGTCTGGCTGTTTGACTCAATTTTATGTTTACGGTGCAATTATAGTTCGAATGATAAAATTAATTTGATTACTTAAATTCACAAAATATTTTCGAATAAGTCTATTTCACAATATTATTGCCTCCAATGCGACACAGAATAAGTAAACCACACACGTGTTTTGCAAATATACAACAAAACTTTTTAAGGTACTTTAGAAAGATTTCTGCAACTTAAAGTGCAATTAATTTAATTGACCCATATGTCTCACGAATAATTTAGTAGGCTCCATGCTGAGTTCCGCGGAGGATACTTTAGAGTTCTAAAGAAAAATAAAACATGATTAGGAATATATCTAATTTAGTTATCTCATATTTCGACGCTGGTTTCGAAATAACAATAAATCAAAGTAGTACTAAACAAGTTTACTGCATCATTTAACAGAATTCCTGGAAGCTGAACCTAAGCTGAACTTGGATTATTTCACTTGCGAAAGTATAGCTAAGAGATGTATGTGGCAATATACTCATTTATTTAAAAAATACTAGATGGATAACCTATAAAAGATCGAACACGTAACTATATCAGCATGGTTTACACCGATTCATCACAAAATTAGCAAAATTTGTAAATTCGTGTAAAAATACTGAAACTATATGTATCTATTGATTGCAGTTATGCCTTATTAGCTTAAATTATCATGTGAAATGAGATGTTGTCGCTTCGCGATACTTAATAACTTGCAAAAAATGCCATCTACGTTTACTTTTAAACAAAAAACAAATTCTGGATTCAGGAATTAGAATATTAAACCATTATTTTAGCAAATTACTTCAGGTACACGAACAACGAACTGAAACATTAATATTATTAAGAGGTTTACATATCTGTGGCTAGACACTTACTTAGCTTATGACGACTGTCTCAAAAATATGATTAAGCTATCGAGGCCAAAATTAAAGTAAAAATAGTTAAGCTTTTAAAGCTCTTTTTTAGTATTTAAATCAAAACTTGAGAAGTTTCTGCGTATTTAAAAACATTTAACGACGTTGAGCCAAGTAGTAGTTAACATGCATGCAATTAACGTAGTTTTTATTTTAATACATATTTTTGAACAGTCTTTCACCACGAATGAAAGATTAAATATTTCTGATATATATATGGCCGAATATTTCTTCAAGGTAGAATCTTTGGATAATTTGGATCCCTTTCAGTTTTTACTTGCCCTGTACCCACATGAAATTCCTTCTGGAACTAATATTACAGATATTTTTGAGCAGTTTGAAAAAAACTTTTTGAGCTCGAGGCAATTCTCTATTACAAATTTAAATTCAATTTTCAAAATTTTTGTGAATGACAGGTGCCTGATTGTTGCAAATAATTTCCAACATGTAGACTTGGATTCAATGAGTTATAACCCAATAGTGCTCAGAAGATTAGGTTTAGCTTTGCTTACCCATTTTTTGGAGTTATCGTATAAAGATGAACCTTTAGTCCGAGAACTCATCTGGGCACCACCAAATACCGACTTAACAATAAATGGAAGCACAACAAACTATTATGAACCTCATATACACCCATGTCCCAAATCTCAACTTTTTAACCCCGCATCTGTAGGAGGTGAAAACAGCGGTTTTTGTGTTGATTTAAAAAGGGACGAGTTTGTTCGAAGATCAAAACCATGGCAATGTCAAATCCAAGTGGACTTGTTTATGCCAAATTACTTATTGCTCATAGGTAAACTAACCAATATATTTCGTGACACAGAATTAACTTTTATTGATTTCACAGCAAGTGAGGTGCCGCCTATAAACATATTTGTATGCTCCGACGAATCATACTTTTCCAACTCTAATAGCCTACCGAATTTGATCAACCGAAAAGTTCTAATTCCCTATGACTCAGATAGGTCATATAACAAAATGGTCACCGACATTACTTTGGGTGCTTTTACATCATGTAGTCATAAAAGTCTGCGGGGGTTGCAATGCGTAATAAACAGAGCACATGCTTATGTACCATGTCCACATTGTTTGAAAGCTTGGACCGCACAGAAACTAGAATTGCGTCAAGTTGACTTGAACTCAGTTGCAAAACTTGTTAGAGACTATCCAACCATTTGTTATTTAAATGGATATGGTGGTACACTAAAGCAAAAAATTGTTGATCATCTGATTTATGTGACAGAAGACAATGGTATTTTTTTTAAGTAAGCGATTTGAACAAAAATCCTTAACAAACTTTGAAAATGCAATGCTAAATCAATTCGGCTTCCTTTTTGCTGTTTTATTAAAAGATATTTTGGGCAACGTTTCCAACTCGATGAGTTTTCATCTGAATTATCCATTCGAAAACATTTGGAGTGTGGATACTTTGGCGCCAGTTAGACAGGATTTTCTTGTACAACTTCCAAATATCTTGAGTACGCTGAGTTTTATTACTTGTAAAAATCAAGGTTACAACGCATTTCCTTTCGCTGAGTTTTGGAAGGTTTTTGACTCAAGTGTATGGATATGGACATTTGTTGTAGCCTTTTCTCTTTTGCTTGGTTTTGGGATTTTGTCCAAAGAAAACTTGTTTAGGAAACAGCACAAACTCGTTCACAAGCTCCTATTTTTGATTAGAGTATTTGTAGAACAAGGAGATCCGTTTCCTACCAGTATAAACATGTCGCCAAAGTTTCGAATTATGATTGGTGGAACACTACTTGCCGGTGTGGTACTGAGTAATGCGTACAAGAGCACAAATGTGTACAACATGGTAAAACCTAGAGAACTGGTTCCATATGATTTGTTCCAAGATCTTTCGCGTGACAACATTACACTTTATAGTAGACTGGAAAGCTTAGATTACTCAATGCATTTTTTGAAAGATTGGATAAAAGATTCAGAAACGATTCGTCCAGTGACATCAGCGTATGAAATAAAGATGTACGAACTAAATAAACAACATATTTTATAAGCGGCATTGGAGAAAATTTTGTGTTCTCATGGTACTATGATGATACTGGCCCCAATATTTCTTCGAGCAAGAAACAACTGAGTAGAAATAAAACAATAGAGACACTTTTAGTGGCTGTAGTGCACCCCAAATTTACGCAACTAATTTTAAAACCAATTTTAAACTTGATCGCATTTCGAAAAATTGGACCTGATCCATTTTTAGAAGTCATTTCAGAAGAATATTTTGAACTAAGGAATTTTAAACGGAGCGGAGGTGTGGTCGAGTGGTTAACATACCGCTTTGGCATGCACCAGGCTCAGGTTCGATCCTGCCCGCTCCTACATTGGATCGAGAGTTTTTTCTCTAAGATGCTGCTTAAT
>JAQFXM010004618.1:0-16717 GCA_034693345.1 Entomobrya multifasciata
AGATTACATTTTCGTTTTCCGTTTGCAATAATGAAACGAGAATATATAATAGGATGTACGTTAATTTAATGTGTCCTAAAAAGCGTCACTTCATAAACATCCAAGTAAAAATGACTTTCACATGTATCAAAAACAGTGTAAATGAGCTAAGCGCGTTGATAGAAAAATATTATTTTGTTTTTATCGATTATAAAAACCTTAATTGAGGCATATTTAGCCATTAGCCATAATCACTAGCGACAAAAAAAGGAGTGTTGAAACCGCCATTCGAGGTTGTACAATAACATTATTAGCACTCAAGGACAAAAAAGGTAACAAAACGTGACAAACAACTGTAGACAAGCCAGTCAGCCATCGTCTCGGTCTGACCACTAATGACTAATTTAACGTAACTAAACATGTGTTTGTGTTACGTTATGTTTCTATTTTTTCCTTGCGAATAATTAAGGAGTGAACATTAAACTGAAATAAGCATACAGAACTTTAATTGTTCGATTAAATTTAATTAAGTACTCGATTATCCCATCGATCTACATTTACAGTATGTTTGCTTGCTGGCAGGTCATATTGTTCTTTCTTAATCATTCGGTATAATATGAGACATATCAGAACTAGGATTGTCCACAAAATCATGTCATCTCAACTGATAATAAATTGGCATACTGAATTACTTGGTATTTGGTTGTCAGATTAAATTACATAAAAACAAATGTTGAGCATTCGTCATGTGTCATGTGAAACCAATGAATGGCATATTATGTGTTTATTTTTGAAAAACAGAAATAAAAATATACAAGGTACTGAGACAAAAAAAAATCAAACAGATCAGACAACAGACAATCCCAGAAAAAACTTGTTTCAAATAGAGGTACATGCATTTCAAGGATTGTCATAAACTTACCTAAATGTGTCGCCATCGCCTGTTTAAATTTTAGTATGAACTATTAGGAGGACACACTATCAAAAATATCAGTAAATCATGAATTTGTAATTGAAAAACTTTCACCAGAAGGAGGATAATACTGCATGAATTATGTATGAGCTTAGTCTGTTTGAAAGATTATATTTTTCATGATTTTCTATCAGATCAACCTCAAAAATCCAATAATTTCGGCGTACATTTTAATTCAAACACAATTTCATAGATAAAGCTTATCATAATCCATAGCTAATAAGCCTTCTTCTTGGCTTTTGTAAGAAAACGCGTTAGGTACGATAACAATCATATGTATATGCATACTGATAAGTGATAACTTATTGACCTGACTATCATTAAAAACATGCATAAATGTAAAGATATCTTACACTTACCTGATGCGGTTCAGTGATTCTCTAATCAGTTATAACTATAACCAGTTGTTTTATATATCATTTTTTATTGCGTAATTATACATGTACCTATGCCAGATAATTTAAAGCTATCTTACTCTTATTTTTTTCTTTTAGTGCTTATCATGGCCATGTAACTTCTCTCATTGAAATTTCGCCATACAAATTTAACCTTCCTGGAGGTGGAGGCAAACCCGATCATGTTCACGTGGTATGAAACCCATTTTTTCTAGTTTCTCACTCCAGTCTCGTTGTTTGGTTAACAGTTGTTGACAAAGGGGAACAATTAAACAAATTTTAATGACTTTTATGAACATAACAGGCTCCATGCCCAGACACGTACAGGGGCAAGCATCGCGACACAGAGCATGATCTTGCAGAGTTGGGAAGAAAGTATGCTGAAGATGTAAAGCAAATTATTTCCACAGCACGTGAAGGTGGGCGTAACGTTGCAGCGTTTATTTCGGAGAGTCTTCAAAGTTGTGGTGGTCAAGTAATTTTGCCACCTGGGTACCTGAAACACGTTTATAGGTTGGTTGAATACACAACAATGGTTTTCGTAATTTTTCATGAAGTCATTGCATTTGTGTATAAATTTGTATCATTCATTATAAAGATACGTCCGTGAAGCTGGAGGAGTTTGCATTGCCGATGAAGTCCAAGTTGGTTTCGGTCGTGTTGGGAAGCACTGGTGGGCTTTCCAACTTCAAGGAGAAGATGTGATTCCAGATATTGTTACTGTTGGAAAACCAATGGGCAACGGTCATCCAGTTGCTGCAGTGATCACTACCCCAGAGGTGGCGCAAAGTTTTGCAAACACTGGAGTAGAATATTTTAACACGGTAAAACTAGCATCTTGCGAAATACTTTGACGATAATGCCATGGATGTGGGTGAACTTATAATGAAAGTCATAATCTCCTATTTAATAGTACGGAGGCAATCCTGTTTCTTGCGCAATCGCGAATGCAGTATTAGATGTCATTGACAAGGAAAACTTGCGAGAAAAAGCTGCCCGTGTTGGGAATTATATGATTAATGTTTTACGTCAACTTATGGATAAGCACCCTATCATTGGAGATGTTCGTGGTGTTGGTCTGTTTGTCGGAATTGACTTGGTCAAAGACAGAGAAACACGAGAACCTGCTACTGCAGAAGCACAACATATTATCAGCAGAATGAAGCATGAATTCATCCTTTTGAGCGCAGACGGACCGCACAGAAATATACTTAAAATTAAGCCACCGATGGTGTTTAATCAAAAAAATGCAGATCGTGTGATCGCCACCTTGGATGAAGTTTTGACAGAAATGAAGCAATCTGGGGTAAATAACATTTTAGATCTGGATTAGATTTAAAGATTTAAATTAAGTAACTATCCAGTTGCATTTATATGAATTCATGACAGATTTGCAATGTGAAACTTTTTATGATTTTTAGATGGATATAACGATAGAAGGATCACCAAAAGAGCGCTCTGTAAGTCCATCAGAAAGGCGTAAACTGATTGAGGACACCATGGATGAACCGCATGGCAAAAAACAAAAGGTCATTGAGGAGTCCGATCGTATTGCTGTGTAAAACTATTATTCATTGGATCTCATTTTCAAATACCAAACTCCTATTGGAAATATTCCTTATATTTAAGCAAAATATCGCTTCAAAATTATTCACGCATAACACCAAAGTTGCATGAAGCACTTAAAGAAGTTAATGTAATCAGATAAACTATAAACCATTTAATAGCTTACTACCTTGCATGAAATAATTTTCTTTGCAAATTTTATGGCACGAATGATTCATTTTTCCATGATTCAACTTTAACATTTGCGATAAAAATAGCTTAGTTGGGTTTCTTTTCATTTTATCGTTGTATTTTCTATTGACTATTAAGCTTTCATAAGCCAAAAATGTATGGAAAATGAAATAAAATCAGAATGGCCAACATCGCAACTTGACCACAAGATATTGTAAAAAGTTTTTAAAATAGTGACATATATGTACGTACATAAATATGTCAATAAAAATAAAAGCATCGACACGTACGTAATTGCTTGTTTTTTAAGAATAATACAAACCTCGTCATGATTGATGATATGTAAAAATGTAAATAGTGTACAATATTATAGCGCAAAGTCATTTATATTTTGATGAGTTAAATTTTCCGTTGTAAATACTCCGTTTATCGCAACTTAGCCAATGTGATACTAAGTTGGATTTAGTGTTTATGAAAATCTTGGTGCAAATATTTTCAAATGTCGAAGTAGATATAACAAATTTAGTACGCTGCATATCAAATAAAACAAAAACATAAAATAAAATAATTTCGCTCATTACTTGAGAATGTATGAATTGAATCAATAAAAGTGCTCTATAAACAATCATAACACATTATTGGGAAAATCGTGTCTTCTTTATTATCATCATTTTTATTTATTCGAAAAATTAGTGACGAGTTGTCTCAAAGATCTTGCAACGTCTGAATGTATATATGTTATATTTATATATATAATCTATATATCTAACAAATTATATCATTCTACAAAGGGAAAGTGCCACTGTAACATAATCCATAACATTATATTGGAACTTCGCTTTTCTGTTATGTAAGGACCTAGAATAATCATTACATGTACTAAATAGTTCTGTGACAGCTTACAAATATTTATAATCTGTCAAATAATTTGAACCGTTTGGTATTTTCAAAGTTATTTTTATGCATTATTACCGCAGTGCCCTCTCATATAAAGATTTTTGTTTTGTGTGATGTTATCTTAACCAAAAGAATTTTTTGTCTGAGTACTCTTGTAGCGTACAAGGAAGATTACAATCAGTTATAAGGGGACTCAGATCTTATTGCTTGCAACTCAAAAATTTTAACCTGTGTTTTAGTAGTAAAGTAATACTAACACTAAAGAATAGCACTTAATACATATAATAGAATAATTTATATGTAAATATTACATAGACTTAATAATTAGCGTGTTGGAATTTTTTGGTTGGTGCTTTAAATATTTCTTGACATATGTTTTTTCTCATAATAAGATGGTATACAAATACTTATATAACTGTAATTACTTATCTCCATTTTTACACCTGGAGAAATCGACGATACATTTATTATTTTATTACATAATGCAGAATTAGTAAAAATACATACTGTAAGATAGTAGTTAGCACCCAGAATTCCACATTTCGTGTCACACGGGGGCTTGACTTGATATTATAGCGCTCATTTTTTATCAAGTTTTCATACACAACAGTAGTCGCATTCTAGGAGTACTGTTCGTAAGCTGCTATTGTACTTACATACATACACAATTTTTTTAATAGTAAGATTTTTATGGACAATCAGTCTGGACTAGAACTAGGCTGTCATTGAAACTATGCATTCTTTTGCAACAGTTACTCTCCTTCCTGTCATTAACGTTAAAGCAAATTATAATGACAAAACTTAGAGATGGGGTGTATAGGCTTCAAATAACAAGCGACATTATTATTACAATGAAGAGAAAATACTAACGATACCTTTTAGGAAATGATAATGTGGAATTCGGAAGGTTCCACTGTAAAACAAGGAAGAGGTAAAAATTAAGTATCGTGTGGCTTATTACGATATAAACAGTTTGTGACTTATGTGTGGGCTGACGCACACATAAAATGAGTCTCATATCTTGAGCTTTACTAGATGTCGCAATTATTAGTGTTAAACATTTGCAACTTATACAACAAATAAATATGCATGCAATTATTTATTTCATTTACTAACCGTTTTATAAGGAAACAAAATGTATCTACTTTCTAACATCACAATCCTCCAACGAAGAACTAACTCTACTGAATTATGTATATTTTCTACTACTCGAAGACAAGGAAATTGACCCAGTGATATAGCAAGGACATTTTATCAGTCAAGCAATTTTAATTTATAACTCAACTCCCAACTAAAGATCAAATTGGTCACAGCTCCAATTAAATTTTATCATAAAATATTTTTGATAGAGAATTTTTATGACATGATATAATTTTCAATACGAATGGGAAAAGGAATGGAGTAATGGTCGAGAGGGAAAATGTCATAAAGCGTTGATGACTTCACTTTGTCACGGTCCTATTTAGTTACTGATACCTAAACATCATCTCTTGTCATCTAACTTTTGACGTGTTCGTAGCACTCAAATTGAAAAAAAATAGTCGGTACGCATTTATGTCTTCTTGCTGCTCAGCAGGCTAAGGAGAAACTGCTTCTGTAGAAAAATGGATGACTTTCATTCATTCACTAGCAAACATTTCAATTAACTGATACTAAAATTAACAGACCCACAAAGAGGTCCTCATATAGTTTGACTCATACCATAATATCAATCCGCATTACAATATAACAAAACCAGATTAGCTAAATTCCCTTCTTGAGCTAACATGCTATAACATAAAGGGTGTGAAAACAAGCAACGCAATAATTACACACAGTGCAACCAAACATTGAACTTAGTTTAAAAGTGGAACTTGATACATTTAAAAACATTACTACCTAATCATAACTACAAAATATTAATTCAATCTAGAATACATATCATCTAACTGAGGCTTGAAATATGCTTTTAACTGTGGTCGTTTAGTTTTCATGGTTGGGGTAAGTAGTCCGTTTTGCACCGAAAATGGATCTGGATGCAAATATATGTCCTTGACCTGCGAAATTGTATAATCCAAATCATCTTTTGTTTTAGGAAATAAGTTTTCAATCTATAAGCATATATATTGCAGGGTCTGTTATGTACCTGTTCAAATGACTTCAAACCCGCTTCTTTGCCCATCGCAGTAACATGTGAAAGTATCGTGGCTTTCACTCTTTCATCCGCACAGAGAACGGACAATGTCCCCGGGATGTCGTTTTCCGCCGCCCATTGCTTCACAGTCTCCACATCAGGCACTATTATTGCTACTACACATGACTAAAAAATGAAGAAGAAAAAATGTAGAGTTTAACGCATATTTCAAACTTTAAGAATTTTGAGGAAATTGACATCGATGACTTAAGAATATATTGATTACCTTAAGAGATTCCCCATAAACGAAAACTTGCGATACGTATGGGCTTTGAATATAAATATTTTCGATTTTCTCAGGAGCAATATATTCTCCTTGTGAAAGTTTAAATATATGCTTTTTCCTATCAATAATTTTCAGGGTTCCGTTCTGAATAAAAAATGACAAAATTTCTCATTAGAAAGCCTCACATCAAAATTGGAACAAGAATATCTACAAGTATACTATATACTGATTCTTACCGGAAGCCACATTCCTATATCTCCAGTATGAAGCCAACCTTCATCATCAACAACTGACCGGGTTCGTTCAGGATCCTGAAAGTAGCCTTTAAACACATTGACCCCTTTGACACAAACCTCACCCTGACCAGCAGAGGCATAGTATTCCATGTCAGGTACGTCTACTAATTTGACGGAGCAGCAAGCCAATGGAGGTCCAACGTGTTCGGGTACACAATCCCCTTGAATGGTTAAAGTACAAGGCGCAACACATTCTGTCTGACCGTATCCTTCCACAACCTTAATATAATAAGCATGAGAACGTTCAATTAAACAATTAAATTAGAAAGGAAAATCCCTCGGTGAATAGTAAACTAAATACTTACCACACACCCTAATGCACATCTGACAAAGGTCAACACAGTGCCACTTAAAGGAGCTGATCCCACAACGAGAAGTCTGATACGACCACCCATACTTTCCTATACGATAAAAGTCATTACATTAGTCATTACATAATGCACAACGATCCAATAAATTCTTACAAATATTTATTTGCACATACCTGCACTTTCTTGAATATTAAACTGTCCCATATTGTATTACGACGAACAACACCTTTCTGAAGCTCGCCATATTTGCTGTTAAGAGCCATTGATAGTAACATTCGTTTCAAAGTCGAACCATTCACAGTGCCCATGACCTAAAGCAAACAGCAAGCAAAGAATTTAGTATAAAAATATATTTCGAATTATAGCTACTATTAAGGTGAATCTTTGACGTACTTTGTCGTGAATTCGATTGAGCAATCGAGGAACAGCCGGTGTCAGCGTAGGTCTCAAAACTTTCATATCATCCATGAGTTCTCGGATGTCCCCACGGAAGAAGCCGACAGATCCACCTTGCATATACATGGCTACCTGTTTTCATAACACATAATCCATCAATGACAAAATTAATTTGCAATTACATTATGATTAAAGAAAAAGAAATTTTTGGCATGTATCGCTACTAACTTGACAGCACCGTTCCAGCATATGAGCTAAGGGTAGAAAAGAGATCATGACATCAGATCTATTTGGCCGATGTTCCCCAAGTTGTAGGAGTACGGCAGAGACACATGACATGACGTTTTCATGACTAAGCATGACACCCTTTGGATTGCCAGTAGTCCCTGATGTGTAACACACTGTGCACGTATCGTCGGGTGTTGGTGGCTAAAGAAGAAGTAAACGGTTAGTTTTGAAAGATTTGTTTTGTTTAATAAAACTTTTAGAATAATTTACTTATATTTGGTACTCTTACTCTTTCCCGATAGTTATGACTGTGCGCAGAGCCCAGCCTCTCCACTTCTTCAAATTTCACTAGCTCAATGCCTTGCTTGCGGGCTCTGGCCAGAGTTTCTCTTCGTAGGTCCTTAATATGGACCAATCTACGAAGACAGTGAGGTGCTTTGTCGAGAAGAAGGTTGATTTTTGCATCATCATCGCATACTACTGTATTCATTTCAGCTATGAGGGCAAAAATATGAATGATATTAGTTTCTAAAATTCCAGATGCAAACGGATGTGGTTTTTCGAGCTTGTACTACAAATTACCTTGATTTATGATAAAAGCGCAAGCGTCTGCACCCAAGGTGTCATAGAGGGCAATAATGACCATGGAATAACAATACAAGCCTTGTTCCACCAAAACCCATTCGGGGCAATTTTGACTATATATTCCTACATGAGCTCCAGGTTGTAAGCCTGTAGAAAGTAAAACCAATTCGTCAAATACAACAGTCGCAGATTACCGTAACTTGAACAGACGAGAGTTTAAAAAACTATATATTTTTACCTAGATGCACTAAGCCACATCCAAAGTTCTTTGCTCGTAATAAAGATTCATTATAGTTCAACCATTGATACGGTTTATTTTTCTCACGCCATCCGAGACATTTGTCATTATCTAAAATAAATATGAAGAAAAATATACATTTTACACTGAAATTAAAATCATTTACATTCGCAATTCATTTAGATTTGCAAGTCATTTATTTGGGATGTGGGTGTACTTACTGGACTCCTTGGCTCCTCTTCTGAAGGCTTCATAAAGTGTTCTACAGTCCTCATACAAACACTTCATGAATTTTCCATCCTTTGAATCTTTGCAAAATCGGGATGTTCGTACCATTTCTGATCCCTAAAAATATTTCAAAACAAAATCGAACCTCAAATTAATAAAACATTCATCATAGCAAAATGAAAATAATATCTCATGATGACGCGCCTGGGACTTCTACGGTCGAGGAAAAGTTAGTTTACTTCTTTATGTTTATGTAACTGCATTAGCTTTTGAAAAATAAACTTGCGAGATTTCAGTTCTAGTGACAAGGGGGTATGCATGAGTATGTAGTTCATTCTTCTGTATCAGAAATTCACAACCATATATTTCAATGAAAGTCGATTGATTAGGACAAGACCGCATACATCTTTGAATTTCATAACAGCTATTTATTAAAAAAATATTCGGATACATTACAAATTATAATGAATTATCTATTAGTCATTTTAAGCGATTCCCATTACTTGTATCGTATCGAATTATGTCATGTGATGTGATGAGACCTTTGAAATAATTTATTACTATATTGAAATGAAGGCCACATCATATTCATAGTATAAAATGATGTTTCAAACTGAAAATAAATCAGTACATTGGTTGGATGCTCTTCTTGCCCACATGGGATTATCCTGAACTAAAGACACTCAAAAAGCTGTGCTTGAATTTACAATTAAATTCGATTGGGACTCAGGGCTGGGAAAAGCAATATAGCTTATCCTTGAGCTGTTTTGTTTGCGCGTGTAAAATTTGGTTTAAATCAACCATGCCTCATTCTATTAAATCTAGGAAATATAAAGTTGACAGATGGACACTCTACCACCCTTACAATCTCATAAGCTTGAAGTTACACAAGAATATGCTCACACGGGACAAATGATGATGATAAGCACCTTGCAGAAACAAAAAGTGATGAGTCTCATCATTCTCTCAAATTAAGCCAAGCATCGAGGTTTCAAATTTCCCATGCATTCATCCCTGTCTTTCATATTCGAAAAACCAGGAGTTTATATCAGTGTCAAAGTATCCAATTTCTACACACAGCAAACTCCACAGGAGTAATCAGTGCTTTTAGCGAAATCAGACCTGTATATTTTTTTAGTGATCATTAAACCGATGTAATCTAGTGTATTCAACACAGTACGACTGGAAGCAAAAACCTTCCAAACAAACATGTTTACCAGTACTTATTTGAAGCACGGCAGCTTTCTCTTAGAACACTTTTAGAACTTTTGATTACGCTGTTTTGCAAGCTTGCCTTGTTTGTGTGTCTGTCTTGTCTCCCATTATCTTTCGAAAACACGCGTGTGCGCTTTTATTACCAATTATGTATGACGAATGCATTTTTACGATCAACCTATTTTGATGAGTAATGTGGCCTGTCAAGAATGTACTTTCTAAATTTGGAATTTTTTGGTCGTCAACTTCGACACATGTCATTAAAAACATGTTCTTCCAATTTGGCTTCTTTAAGCTACATACCTATTTCGCTTTTAAAACTTCCTTGAAATATAAAAAACACACGAGTCACAATATAAAATACTTTTGCTAAATGCAAATATATGCGTGAGTATGTGCCAAAATAACACCTACACAGGAAACAACAAACCCCGTTGACTCTTCTTTCTGGTGCATGTACAGAAGTGGATATTATGGTTTCTCGTGTAATATCTCTTAGAAAGCAATCGAAAAATGTGTAGCTGTGAGCTCCAACTACTACTACATGTTCTGTTGGACGATTCAAAATAGTGAAATGTCTATTACAAAACACCTTATCTCTGCAGACTAAGAGTAAAGCTGACGAAGATGGTACACGGTATGGAATCTATTGGGAGTTTAGTTCGTAATCCGATAGTTATATAAAACATACTTGACATCGACAAGTTTGAAATATCACATTGGGCTACCAAAATAGGATATTGTCGATTATTATAATACGTATATATACATAAACCAATTATGAAATACTGATATTGATGCGCTATATTAACTTTTTAGTACCTTTTAAAATAATCGTATAAATCATTTTGCTAATTCTGCAAAAAAGGAGCACGTCATCTTTGATGGATTTGTTGTTTTAAGTAAGTACTTAAAACTATATAAAGCACCGCATCCGCATAAAAGTAAACAACCATATTGTCGTAAAATTTCAAGTCATAAAACGAAAAGCAAGCAATGTTATCTTGTTTTAAGTAAACTAACCGAAAAGGTGGGCAGTAAAGCATACTGTCATAAAAATCAAGGATTGAATTTATGAACGTTTCAATTTTTCAATTCAAAATGCATTGTCTGTTATCATGTGACAAAGTGACAACACGGCAGTTACTTCGCATAGTGAAAGTACTGAAAAGTATTTATGGTATGATATGTGTTTTTGCGGCTGTGAAAATCTCTTCTAAACTGGCTTTGGACCAAGTTTTAGCACATTTTGCACATCTGTTGGAATAGGAAACGATGGTGTCTATAATATATTGTGATTTCAGACCTCCAGGATCAAACCCGTGTGCCATAGGTGATTTGAGTTCCACTCATAATATACACCTCATAAAATTTGCAAAGGGGAGGCGTGGGAGGTAAATGACAAATGTGTACTAATAGTCACTACTGGAGCGTAGGTACATACATCCAATCCATGCAGCTACGTTAAAATGGACATAAAATTAAAAATAGATAATGACCATTGAGAAATGGGAGTTAAACAAACATCCGGGTGTGACATAATATGATTAGCAATTGTACAATGCAGTGAAGAACATGTAGTAATACGCTATTTGATTTGGCTGGTGGACAGTGAAAGAATATTGATGCTTTTGTACAAAAATGTCGAACTACTCTAATAATTGAGCCTTTTCAATTTTGCAAAACGTACTTCAATTCTTAGTTTGTACTTTGTTTTTTAACTTGAATTGCAGAAGCTTGTGATGTCTAATGTCTACGGAGAATGAGAATACAGTTAACAACTTGTGTCTATGACTGTCAAACTAGGCAGACAAAAATTGCAACCCTCGAGAGATGCTCGAGAGATTTAAATTGACATCATGAAAACGTAATTTCTCCCTGCGGACTATTTTAAACTGCTGATTGCAGTTTGGTCACGACTACAGCATGCATGGTAATTGGTAACTTCCACTCTCATGGGGCTGGCTTGAATCTGATTTCATCGCAGACTAAAAGCTTTAAATAGAAGTTGTTACTTTGTGACCATAAAAACTTGATTGCTTTCACCAAATCCCCAATAATAATAATAATTTTCTTTCTCTTTTATCAATAATATCATACTTTGCGGGCAATGCACTATTTCGCTGACACACGTTCAAGGTCGAATTGGGTTTCTTGGGCCAGTATACAAAAAAACAGTGATCAAACTTGGAAAAAAAGTTTACAAAAGAAAAGCAGAACTTTATAAGAAATAAGACAGTTAATTAATCAATGCATTAATCAATGCAAAAACGTTTCTTTAATAAAGGAAAAGTTGTGGCAATAAAGGTATGACAAAAATGACCATGATCAAAATGAAATTGTAGAAGTTTAGTGAAACTCAACTAACAAGCTTTTTACGCTATAGTTTGTATGCAAATCGTTTTAACTCGTCTTAATTTATGTATTTCCTTGTCTTGTATTGTTTTGCAATGCATAAAGCAAAAGAAATTTCAGAATAAATTTTATGAAAATGTATTTATATGTATGACTGTTTTACGGACGGATTAAAGTATGATACAAAACCAAATGCCTTTACTTTTTGAATTACTCAATGTCTAATCATGTAATCATCACAATTTCGTGCGACTAGAGAAAAAGAAACAATAAAAAGTAAAAAGGTCGTTGCTGTTAATAACAGACATATCAGACAGAATGCTTTCCATCCAACAGGAAATGCTATGTAGTAGCCAAATTTTTCATTGAAGTTGAACAACAGACAACATCGAGTACTTCAAATTCCTCGGTAATTTAGCTGGCATTCACAGTCAAAATGAAACGCATGAAGCTAAAGGCGACTGACTACTTCACAAAAACACATTTTCGAAAAAAAAACTCTAAGAAAAACACGTATTATAACGTGCTTTTATTGCTATTCTTATGAAACCATTAAACCATCATCAACATGCACAAAGGAAGATCTCGGATGGGATCCATCCAATTCAAACACTTTTTATATTATGCACAATCATGTTTACGCAAAACTTAAGTGTGCTTGTGTACGCCTTTTGCACCAACCATGATGATTCATACTACATTACTGTACCTATATATACATTATCATTAAACGGAAAGTTTAAAAGCACTTTTCTTGGGTACTACTTCAAAATACTAATGCAGTTTTGTTGTTTTCCGTCTAATTGAGAAGATAAACACAAAAGAAGAGGTGAAAGTTTACAGCTAAATTTTAACTATCTAGCCATTACAAAGATTACTACAACCTTTATTATGTCTGACTGGTTCGCAAGATCCAGTGGCACCCGGATCGGCTCTGGAAGCATGCATAATCCGCACATTTTGATAGAGTTTGCAAATCGCGTTCACAAACCAAAAAAGACTTTTATATTTCGCGTAAAACTTGTTTCTCTCAGAATCAGAATCGCTAAACTAAGCACAACTATCGACCAGTCACATCAGAACTCATTTTAATATTATAATTAAATAAATTTGTAAACTTGTTCACTTTTTCATATGCACAGTGACTCCAAACTATCAATATGAACACACGGCGGCCTTGATTTGTCTACAGACTGCGTAATCACCGACCGGATTATAATTTTTATTGGGAATAAAATTCTGAAGAAAAAAATAAACCGTGACTTTTGGCATTTAAACTTTTTATATTTTTCCTTCTTTTTAAGCCATGATCAGGAACAATTTAGGGGAATGCGTTTCCACAATTATAAAATAGAAGCGGAACACATTTGAACACAAAAGTTTTCATGTTGTTTGTTACACAAGAAACTTGCAGAACTCTTTAGGCTCACACTCGAATAAAGTTCGTAAACCAAAAATATGCATAATGATGATAATACTGATCACGACGACAGAGGCGATAAACCAAACTAGCACGAGACTAGCTTCCGAAACTCTGTTCCAAAACTGGGAAAGTAACATTAAGCTCGAGAGCTCTCTACATACATACTTCAATAAGTGGAAATGCAAACACAACACAAATACAAACATCGTGTGTGCTTTTTCCTTCCTTCCTCCAAACTTTAATGTGGTGAACGCTGCAATAAATATAATACTTGTTTTTTCTACGTAAGTAAGTAATCATGCCTATAAGAGAAAAAACTTGATGCTCGAAAAACATCTTTTGGTCAAAGGGAAGATGCATACACAATACACAGTAGTTAATGTGTGTCCCCTCTCTCTTGCTCCCTCGCTCTTAAAACATTCATCCACAAAAACTCAGCGTCCTATTAAATTAGCCTTCCTGCCGGGTCGGGTAAGCAAAAGCCTAGCCTGTGCCTATGCCGTGCTTAAGTATTTCCCCTTTCACACAGTTTTTTTCTTCTTAAAACTTAAGAAAGAACCGTTGCAAAATATTCACACGTACAAAATACTCAAATCATCTTTTGCATGTACTTCCCTCGTATTTCTGATATAGACTTCTCCAAAAAAAAAAAAATCTCACGTAAGTTAGAGGATCAAAACAAGGTAACATTGTACTTTCATGCTTGCATCATTTTTCAGTCTCTGATCACAATCATCATCAATATGTTTAGTTTTTTTGTATATATGTATTTAGTTTTTCAGTGGAAATGGTTGTCTTGTTTGTAGTATTATTTTCATTGCACAATCAGCTATACTATAAACCATTATAATTGCAATCAGTACAGAAAATTAATGCATCCAAGTCATATTGGTAGCACACGCTACAAAAACACAAGTTTAATGTGTGATTCAGCGTCTGAATTCGAAAAAGTGCCAACAACAGAATCGGGTGCCAAAAATTTGGCAGTGATTCCAATTGGCCCAACCCCGCCTGTTTCAACATCTATCTAGTCTCATACTCTAGTATACGTACACAAGTAATCTGACTATCTGACATGTTCCCCTAAACCAACCATTGTAAAAAATATGCCTAAGGACGACAATCACAAAATACAAACGTTCCAAACGAATAATTTTACAATACATGTTTGATAAGATATAGTATATCAAGAGTCCACACGCACGCACACTACTAAATAACTCTTTGAATCCCAAGTCATGACATAGGCATGAAAGGAAAGAGCTAAATGAGTTATGATCATATTAGACGATTTTTTATGGATTTTCTAGAAATGTCATCAGGAAACGAAAAACTGAATGGACTTGAACGAATAACCGTAATCATTTACACATTCCCAATTTTATTGCCATGTTCAAAGATGTTACTTTTTGAACATTCATTCATAAGCACAGACTTTATGGTTATGGTATACTCATTTGGTTCTGCTGTGTTTTACATTAAAAACTATCGGAAATGAGAATGTCTTCATCAATTATAACTGATAAAATTTTACTACGATTGCATCTCGAACATTTATTTAAACGTTCCGGGAAATGTGTATAATTTTCAGCGTATTTTGTATTTTCATAAGCAGAATTAGCAAAACATCCATAAATGTACGAATGATTGCTGATATCTCATTTAGTCATCACGTCAACGATTTAAGTGAAACCTGTGTAGGCCGTTTTTAGAGCACTGTTTAATGTTAAGACTTGTAGATGAAGTACGATGGACGATGATGTGATGTGTACACAAACAATATATTATCACTCTGAGACTTGAACATAAATACGTGCGTTCTCTCTGAAACTAACCGATAATTTACTCTGAATAAACTGAGGGTAATGGTAATGGACCGGGCTTTATAATAACACAGATCCAATGAAAAATTATTAACGTAAAACGACAAGTGACGGCATTACAAACATGAAATATTGCTAGTCAGTTGTTGATTCACGGTAAAATCGTAAAATGAATGAGGAATAGTGACGAGCAGAAAAGCGTGATTCGGGATTTGCGACCAACGGGAGACAGAAACACCACAAGGGTAAATTACTATTATCAATTATCTATCCAGTCCGACATGTTTGATTTTCAAACTAATGCACGTTGGTGTGGCACTTGACGGTATCCTGGAAATTGTCATGCATATGTCTGCAGAATTTGTAGAATAAACATGCTCACCTATTCATTTTTACATCGATAAAGATACATTTATGCTACACAGCAAATAGAAGGCCAGGCCATTACAGTTCAACACTCTGCATACCATCGTTAACTGTTAACCTTTTTAAAAATACCGAAGTCATTTCATCACATTTACTTTAATCTTTTAAAAAGCCTAAGCGTAGGTGTTTGCTGAAAGCTAGAAAAATTTCATGAAATTGAATGATGACTATTTTTCATGAATACCAGTATTCAATGCCACGAAAAATGAAATATTGGACCCGTTATCTAGTGAATGAACTGAGATAGTGATGCGAAGATAGGTACATAAAACAGTTGAAAATGATTTTTAGCAGTTTTTGCAAAAATGACAGCATTCAAGCTCACTGCAGCAATTATGTAAGCAATAGTTGAATGGAAAATAATCAATTCACCATGATAGGAATCTATAGAAGATAACTTCATGCAATTCAACCATATTATGTTTAGATTGTTATAATCTAAAAACACCTACATACATTGTAATTTTGTAAACAACATAACATTGTACATAATTAATTATTAATTAGTGTACAAAACACATTTTCCCTTTTCACATTAACATACAATACTAATATGGTAATTACAGGAATTAATTAAGCATTAGCTATTCGGAGAAAGTGGTGAAAGTGAGGTAGGTTTATTAAAGCAAAACAAACTTTTCTGTGTAAAAAAGTTTGTTTTTTGTTTGTCTTTAATCATCCTACTTCCATATTATGTGATGAAAAATGAAAAATTACAATTTATCGCTGTTGCTCAAAGAAAATCAGAGAAAAACAGCGCAGCGTGTTTCTGCTTTGCACATTTTGTAGTTCTAATTCTCAATCTCAGCAACG